>CAJGYO010000616.1:0-181224 GCA_904845875.1 Miscanthus lutarioriparius | reverse complement strand
TGTTCATCATGGACCTGGTACTGTTTATCGCGGGTCGGTGTCCGGTACTGCTGATCTACAGTGATCTGGGTCTCGGGGAGCTCTGGATGAACAGTAACACCTCAAATTTAAAGCTCTTTCACTCTGTTCAACTTGTTTGTTTTCAAATGACCAAAACCGCCTAACCAACAAAGTTTTCTCTCAAAAATCAAATCACTCACCACCCAAACCAAAGACCAAAGACCAACCAAATAAACAGTTCCTTATATATATAGATGAACTGATGAAAGAAAAAATTCACAAACAAATGACATTAACATTGTGGTATCTATAGTCAGTAATAAATCTCATACCTTGGTGTTCTAGGCAACATCATCCACTAACTTTCCAATGCCCACATCTAGAACAACATTAGTATGAATTGATTGCAATTCAAATTTGAATAGAAACTATTCACTATCGGATTCGTGTTCTTTGTCGAGTGCCTGAGGCACTTTTGAAAGCCAAATTACACTTCGGTAAAGAACACACGGCAAAATTAATCGGTAAAGCCCTCTTTGCCGAAAGTGTTTTTATCGGACTCAAAGAAAGACTCCCGGGACACTTTCAAAGAAGAAAAGTGACCGTCAGACGCCCTCTCGTTGATTGAAACACTTTGTCGAAAGTGCCAACCCGCAGCACTTTCGGCAAAGATTTTTATTTTTTTTAAAAAATTCTTTTGCCAAGTGCCAACACCGCAAAGCACTCCGCAAATTTTTTTTTTATTTTTTTAAATTTCTTTGAAAGTGCCAACCCTACAACTTTAAGAAAGAGTTTTCTTTATTTTTACAAAATTTTTTGCCGAAAGTGTCAACCCTTCGGGCACTCGAAAAAGATTTTTTAATTTTTTTTCCTTTCTTCGAAAGGATAACCCCAGCACTCTCGCAAAGAGTTTTTATTTTTTTAAAAATCGCTGCTGAGTGTCCTCTATTTGGCCTCGGCAAAGATGTTTTATGTTTTTTCTAAAATTCTTTGCCGAGTGCCCCCTTTCCACGCTTCGGTAAAGTTTGAATTTTTTTAAAAAATCTTTGCCGAAAGTGCCCTTTGGCTCAAGACTCTAAGCAAAGTTTGAATTTTTTTGTAAAAATTATTTGCCGAGTACCGTGGTCATTACACTCAAAGAAAACTGGGAAAATGGTTTTCTTCGAGTCTATTTTTCCAGCTTTGCCGAGTGTCATGGCCATTGCAATCTGTACAAAGTGATCGAAAACAACCTTTTTATTTGTTTTTACATTCCATCCAAACAAAACAGAAGATATATATAATAAACATCACAAATTGGTTAACATGCAGTACAACTAATAATACACCGTACCAATCATAGAAACATACATTGAGTTTCATTTATTAGCGAGTCCACTGCTGTCACATAGTTTGAGGACAATCAATTCACGATCAAGCTAACTAGTATGTATCAATTCACAATCAAGCTAACAAATATTTTGTCCTATATATCTTTCTAAGGCAAATGGGTAGCACTTTCCCTATCTCGGCATCAACATCTCGTCTTTGGTCAGAATCTCTTCTAGAGAGATGATCTGCAAAAATGGTGAAACACGCTTGCAGATAACCGCTGGGCCTCTGCCTCCACGCACAAGACTGCTGCCTCCTCAGGCCTCTCTATAGCCAGATTGTTCTACAAAAATAAGACCACAAATCAGTAAGCATTTCAGTTAAATCAACCATAAGTTCATTCATAGTAAAGTGGAACCAAAGACAGATGCTGATTGTAAGACATCACCAAAACAACTTAATTATAGTTCATCATAATAGGCATGTACACTTTTCATAAGTCAAATGGGCAAATGACAAACATATTGAGAGCTCATGCCTTTTCTCAAACTACAGTCCAATATCATGCATTAAAGATATTTTCTAGCATTATACTTTTACACATGAATTTAAATCTATCATACACCAGTAAGTTGAAAGCAGCAGCAGTATCATCAGACAATGTTATAAAAGATGTACATCTAGGAACTGATGCAATTTAGATGAAGAAATGCTGAAGACAGTTTCTGAAACTACTATACTCATATTTGTTGAAGCATGAGGATCGCTCGATGTCACCGATTGATTCTGCACACTAATATTAGTTAGTAGTTACTAATAGCTCGTCCGGTTAAGCGAGAACTACGCACTGATTAAATGTAACTTTGAAAGTAGTTAAGACTAGCATGTCCACGCAGGTACTACGCACTGATATAGCATGTTAGAATGTAAAATAACAAAAGACAAGCATAACAATGGTTTGCTGCTTCACAAGATGTACAGTAATGATTAATGTAAATATAGAGCTTTACTCATGCGGTGAAGCAAAAAGCCAACGGAGAGTGAAATTGCATTCTCTAATGACAGAAAGAAGACTTGAGAATTATTGAGCACATACTCCTTGTTTATGGCATGCATGTGAATATCCAAGTCAGCTAAAAATAAGGAACCTGGAGTTGAAAAAAAACAGCATGCAGAAGTCAAAAAAGGAAAGTGAGAAAATTTCAGGAAAAGAATACAGATAGTCAATCCAAGAGGAGCATAGAAAATTTCAAGTTCAACTAATTTATGAATTAGAGAAAAAGTAGGTATTGAGCTGCAATTCACAATCAACATCCAAAACAGGAAAATCTTTGATAATAATAGAATAAAATGTTTTGCTATACTCACCTTTTGTATAATGGTGAAGACTGATATCACGAATGGAAGTGGGAGAAAGGCAGGAAACTAATGATGACTTTGCTTCTTTGTATGCATCCCAAGAGACAAGTAAATCAACTGAGAAATGCAAGAATATGGGAACCACCTGAGTAGGTCCTCAGACTTCTGAATAGAAATAATGTCCGAGCTAAATGGTGATGAACCAGGACTAGCAGAAGTACTGGTCGGCACATGCCGACGACAGAGCTCACATATCTGCTCCAGATTGGGATAGCTAAAACAGCTTGTACCGCAGGGTGTGCCACAAGGAGCCTCTCAAGCAGCAACCCACCAATTTTGTGTTCCATTATAAGAATCATGCATCCGAACAGAGTCATTGACTCCACGAGTAACTGGCATGCGCAGTTATTCTCCAACACATGATCTAATGTGCAGTGGACATATAAACCTTCCTAAACATGAAAGAACACCTCGTTTAGTGTCACTAAAATTGGGACTGGGGGCATCATGTTTGACGCTCTAGTTCATCTAAAATATTTAGCAACAATGGCATCAATCTACAAGTAACAAAGACACTGCAACGGCGCAAAGCCTAACCTGCAGATCATTCAGGTAATTGCAGAGCTCTCCGTGGTAAGTGACGGCGCCATCCAGAAAGGAGAAGAATATCTGCATGTAAGAGCCGCAGGAGTCACGGAGCTGATCTTCCAGTGCTTCCAGCTATTAAAACTTAAAGCTACGGTGGTACTGAGATGTGCAGATTTCTATCTACGAATAGGAGGAGAATTCACAAAGTTGCACTTTCGCATTGCGATGGTACGGATTTTATTATTTATGGCAGAGAACACAGCGAGATGTCACCGGAAGTCGAAGAGGACGGGGTCGAAGCGGCGGTCTGCGAACAGCGGAGGTGCGCGGTCGGAGAGCAGGAGCAGCTCAGCGATGAGGGCCTCCGCGCGCGCGCAGAAACCCAGGAGCTCCGGGAAGTCGCCGGCGTCGGTGCCAGAGGCGGGCGGGCGGCTTGTGCCAGTCTCCGCCATGGCTTGTGCCAGTCTCTCCATGGGTGGGCCTGTACCTGCAGCAAGAGAGAGCACTGCCGCGGGGCTGGCAGCTTGCGCGAGGACGCCGGCGGACCTCCGTGGCCTATCCCTCGAGCGCGAGGACGGCGGGAGAGAGGGAGCGGAAGCGGAAATGCGGACCAGAGCGGCGGCGGCTGGGGTGAGACCGTGAAAAGTGAATGGGTTAGGGTTACGGTGCGCTGGGCTGGCGGGGTGAAATTCTAGTGCCCTGATCCGTCACTCGTCAAAGTATTTTTTTAATTTTTTTAGTTCCCTATCGAGTGCCACCTTCGACAAAGAAGTTTTTTTTAATAATCTTTTGCCGAGTGGCACTCGGCAAAATATTTTTAATATTTTTAATTTTTCGCACGAAAGTGCCATGTCCCAACTTTCGACAAAGTTTTTTTGTTTTTGGCTTCCAAATTTTTTGTGCGTCTTTTAGAGCACCAAAAACTCCTAGTTAGAATTTGTTTTTTGGCTTTTTGATATATTTAGTTATTTATTTTTTACTTTTTTCAAAATATAATTTTTGAATAGCATGATGAATAATGAATTTAATGATTCAAAATATGATAGTTATATAACAGTGTAGTGAGACCGTATCCAGGAATGGACTTGAAATTTCAATGAAACATGACCGAAACTTGTAATGCAAGTGTTTTTAAATTCTATAAAAGTAACGAAGTCCGAAAATCATGAAACTTGTTGAGATGTCGATATCATATGTGAGGCTATGATAAAATTTCAAGATTTTGTGCATCGTTATTTACACGAATGACGATGCTTACAAATCAGATATCTCTACATGTGATATCCGATATCACATGTAGAGATGTCCTGCTTGTAAGCATCACATGCTAAACATTCTCAAATTTTTATCACAGAGTCACATATGATATCATGACATCTTGACAAGTTTCATAATTTTCGGACTTCGCTTGCTTTTTATAGAATTTAAAACAACTCTAATCGCAAAGTTCGTTGTCATGTTTCGTGAACAAGATGTTAGAAATTTTCGATCCGAATACTGCCTAATCACACTACACTCAAAGAATATGACTATCATTTTTGAATTATTAAATTCCATTATTCGTACTTCATGCATCAATTCAAAATTATATTTTTGAAAAAATTCAAGTAAACTAAATAAAGTAACTAAATATATCAAAAGCCACAAAAATACCCAAATTTAACTAGAGTTCTCGGTGCTCTAAAAGAGTATCAAAAAATTTGAAGCCAAAACAAAAAAAAAAAAACTTCTTGCTGAGTGCAAGGCATGGCACTTTAAGAAGTCTTTGCCGAAAGTGCCAAGAATAAGGCACTCAAGAAAGAGGGTTTTGATTTTTTTTAATTTTCTCTTGCCGAGTGCCCCAGTGAAGGCACTCTCAAAGACATTTTTTAAAAAAATAAATCTTTGCCGAGTCATGAGTGTCGAGAGCACTTTGGAAAAGTATTTTTCAAAAAAACTTTCATCGAAAGTGCCGATCCGAGACACTGCAAAAAATTTCAAAAAAAAAAATTAAATCTTTGCCGAGTGCCGATCTAGGACACTCGGCAAATATTTTTTTAAAAATAAATCTTTGCCGAAAGCCCAACTTGCACTCGTGTAAAGAAGACGATCGGTTTAGGTCAATCGACATGCCTTGGGCGCCTTATGCCGAAAAGCCTTTTTGTCGAGAGTCCGGCACTCGGCAAAGAAGTCCTTGCCGAAAAGCACTTTTTTGCCGAGTGCCGGCACTGGGCAAAGAACTCTTTGTTGAGTGCAATTTTTTGCCGAGTGTCCGATTTTTAACACTCGCAAAGAATTTTGCACTCGCAAAGGCTCTGCTTCCGGTAGTGATTATAGCTAGTTTTCTGCTGCAAACTTGCTTACATTCCAAATCTGAAAGGGTATACCGTATACGTCAAAAGGTTTCCTCGTCTCCAGCATCTTGCTCTTCAAACTTATATTTCCGTAGGCTTGATTTTACATCTTAAAATGTTTTCTTAAGAATGCTCTGTAAGCAACCAAGAAATCAGTTATTATCATTGAACTTGAACTAAAAGACTCTGGCTACCTGCTGGTGCCTGAGCACCAAATTGACCGTCTGTTACATAGAGATAGAGTTGAGGGTTTCACATACCTGAAGGTCAGTGTCATCAAATAACACCAGGAAACACTACAGAAATTTCATCTGAGCTTGAATCTTTCCAAGCGTTCTCCTTCTCTCTCACGAAAGTTGAGTTTCAGTATCTTTGTAGGATATATATACTCTGAAATAATCAAATTCAAGGACTGCAACTATTACCATCGAGGAAAAAAAAACTAAGGAAATATGCATATTTGCTAACGATTAGAGATAGACAACATAGTCAATAAAAGTAGACTATCAGAGACCAACAAATCAAAAGTGTACTAACAGATTGGGGTACTGCCCTTCTGGTTTCTCGAGGTAGATTTTGTCGTTCAGATAATTCTGTGTTGACAGCCTCAGCTTGCATCTTGTTGCCTTGTTCTTTCAAAGCTGGTAAAAGCACCGTGATATTATTACATCCAGGATTTTCATGAACTGTGATCCATATTTCCTGTGAAGCACAAAACCAGCAATATGAAAGAGCATAAGAACCCCAACTAACCACATGGCACACAAACAGGAGGTCTTCAAGCAGATTCCTACCATGAGGAAAGTGTGAAGGAACAGGGAGTGGCTGTAGTAGCTGGTAGAGAATTGAGGATGACGTACATCTTTGATTTCTGTCTGTAAATGAAGTTAGGGAGAGTCACCTTTCTGTCCTACACTCCTACTGCAATAGGCCAGTTTACTGCATAGAGGCTTATATCTTATGAAAATTCATGAATTCAGATAGATGAAGGTATAGAACAAGCACACAACAAGAAAAGAAGTGCACACACCTGAATCATTGCCCCATACAGTTTGGACATATGCAACGCCCTATGTTAGATAACTTTCAGTGCTCTCGAGTTGTCCTTTTTCTTCCTGGTAACCTATCAGTCTGTAATAATCTCTATTTCGTGCCTGTGCCTACAAAATTACAGATATTATGAGAAAAAAACCAAAGCTCAATAAATTTATATAAAACAGTAGGTGACGGTGTGATCATAGCTTGGTCCACAAATCTGCTGCACAAAATTGTTAAAATGCATTAGAAATAATTCTGAGCATTGCTTATAATCTATTGGGGTGTTTTCTCATGGCATCCCATATAAGAGTCGGAAATAAACAAATTCCAAATATATTACAGAGTTCATACCATGCAGTCTTACATTTAACGCATGCAGATGGTTTGGAACCGTGTATATGCAAATTCTGTAATGGACAACGCTGAGGATTTAACACCATAGACTAATCAGAAGTGACAACACTGAGGATTTAACACAATAGCTATTCCTTAGCATGTTGTTTTGAATGAATTGCAGCAAAATTGGTTCATTAAATTGTGATAAGGAGTTAATGAATCCAACTGGGGAACAATTAGAAGTATCTACACAGAACGACCAAGCACATTGAAGCTATTAACTAGGATTTGAGGTTCTCACTTGTCAAGATGATCAGTGTGGTGTCCTCTGGCTCCTTGAACCTTAGTGTCAGCTTCTTCAAGAATCCGTTCTTGTCCTCCCCGTTGTATGGCACGGCAGCCGCTTCTTCTTGGCCTCCTTGAGATCAGGCGTTTTGGCTTCCCATGCATCCTTGAGCGGCCTGAGAATTGAGATGTCGATGAGCTGTGCGTCAGGCTCCTCGAGCAGTCGCGGTAGGCCTCCCTGGCGGAACGACGGCGTAGGGCTTGGAGCCACCGCCGCCGCCACCGAGAATCTGCGCGAGGAGCAGCGGTCGCTTCCCTAGCGGACATGACGGCGTAGAGTTCTCGCTGACGAAGACGATGAGCCTGTCGAGCCGAGGTCCGAGAGCGCGTGCCCCATCACTCACCGGAGTTGGACGAGAGCGCAGTGCCTCCTCGTAGGAGAGCGACGCGGCGAGTGCGCCGGAGGCATAGACACCCACGAGGGCGCCGAAGAAGGTCCGATCCACATCTTCTGAGGATAGAGAGACATCTGAGGATAGAGAGGCAGAGGGAGAAATTTAGGGGAGAGAAGAGAGAGAAATGAGCACCGTGCAGCCGCTTCCCTTCCGCGTCGCCGTCACGTCCGCGCCCGTGCCGCCGGCGGTCAGATCCTGCGTGGCGGTGGCCGGGAAACCCTAGCTACGTCGGGAACCAAGAGCGGCGGCGCGTGATGTTTTTTTTCTTCTGCGGTCGCTCTAGACGGAAAAAAAGGCAACGTGAGGGATCGAACCGTGCGCTTCTAGGCGCGGGCGTGCGGAGGCTTGACGCGGGCGTGGGAGATGAGGGTAGACACACTAAATATGAGCCGTCGAATTTGGATGAGTAATGAGAGAGAATGACTAAGAGATAATCTGATGCATCCGTTTTGGAGGTGTTATATTTTCTGGGTGCATTCATGAGTGTGGATGTAGCATAGGTCATGACTGTGGAGCAGGCATTTGTTGTGTGGCTGTAGATTTATTCTAACTGGTGTATTACAGGGTAGGGTAGATGAAATACATCAAGGCATGTTAATGGTCATGTCTCTCTCAAAAGCCCGGCCTGCAGTAATATGGAAATTATGAACCAGTAGTATTGTGTACGTATGTGCAATATTTCTTTGATCAGTTTGGTTGGTTTCTGATGAACAGAGATGCATGTGGCGTGGGTCATAGTCATGCAATGGATCATTGGGGATCACCTTTTTTTGACGGAGACAAAGCATGCAGCTGAAGAGTTAGCTGAGAAAGGATCGACCTTGCCGTTCAGAGTTTTGGAGCCCCACTTACCAGATAGCGATACTGAGAGTGAGAGCAGCGAGGTTCACTGCACTGCACACATGCATGCATGCATATAGCAGCTTAATTATACATATATACCTAATTATATCCTACCATATTAATTATTGCGTACATTTGTATTGTCCATTGTCTTTAGGGCCTGTTTAAAACGCAGGAATTTCACAGGAATCACATAGGAATTTCACGGGAATCATTTTAATTTCACAGGAAAAACGTAGGAGCAGAGATGGGGAATCAGTTCCAAATCATAAGTCATTATGTTTTTTTTTCGAATACATGACTTTTACTTCACATCTAGAGATGACTTATAATTTGAAACGGTGAGACAATCTTCTTTTTTTTTGGATTTCGAAATTAAAGCTACTAATCACTACTCTCATGTCTACCTTTATTGAAGCATCATAATAATCAATCAGAAACGTGTACATGCTGCAGTACAATACCAATATACTATATAGTATCTGACAGTCAGCAGCACTCACCACAATCATCCAGACATCCAGTACACACGTACAGATAGATAATTAAGAAAATGCAACTGATGAAAAGAGTCGATAGCTATAGAGTGCTAGGTGATGATGTACCGAATTATTAACCGTGTACAACCAGATGCATATATCATGCACCTGTGTGCATGCAGCGTGCATGGATGTCACGGTAGATAGCTAGCTCGGCCGTACCGTTACCGTCCCTACTCCTCCTCCGATCCTCGATCCTACTCCTCCTCCCCCCACCGAGGATGAGGCCTCGAAACAGCTGAGGTCGACCACCCCGGAGAAGAAGATGACCGCGGTGGTGACGCCGGTCCAGAAGCTGACACAGGTGCATATATCATGCACCTGTGTGCTTGCTATCGGAGTTCACGGCCGAGCCACCTCCGGCGAAGTGGCTACGTGTCTGTACGTCCCATTCATGATCGTTGCGGTGGCAACCAGGCGGAGCTCCAGCGCCGGTAATGTGTGGGGTGAGTAAGCAGGGTTGTCACCGTCGCTCGTCGGTAAGTAGCCTTCAGAGAGGGAGGGCAGTAGCTGGGAGGTAGCTGTAAAAGTGGAGCTGTTGCTGGGCGGTGCATTAAGCATTAAGAGAGGTAGATAAAGTACTTTTGACCGAAATGTTCTTGCTGAGCTCGCCGGGGTTCCTGTTGAGAGGACACGCATGCTCAGAGGAGGCGGCGTCCAGCTGCGTGTCAGGGCAGCGATCAGGCAAGTTGCCGGGCTGCTTGCTGGGCTGCAAATGGGCCTGGGAGGCATCAGAGGATTCAAAATTTGAAAATCGCCCCACCTTCTTGGGCGTTGCCACGGAGCTGACGTCGCTCACCGCCGCTTGCCGATCACCGTGGATGCGAAAGATGATTCCGTCAATGGCGAAGACACCAATTCGGATAAGAAGGAGCTGAACCACGTTGGCGGCAACAGAGGAGAGAATAGACAAAGGAAGATCGGTCTCGACGTGAAAGGCCTCAGGATGGGCACAGAAATGGTAATTAAGGCCTCTGGCCACGAAATCACTAGAAGAGGGGGGATCCCATTCGTCTGGGAGATCCAGAAAACATGGGTGGAGGAACTAGCAATCAAGGGCCCAACAACCGGGCAATAGAAATTTTCCAGCACAAGGGTTTGAAAGCGCGTACCAGGCTGACTTATGAATGCCGCGTCAGTCGAAATCCGGTCGCCACGCCGGCCGATCTCCCGGAGAGTGACCTCTGCTGTTGGGGGAGTGGCTGGCGCCTTCTTGGGGGCATTTCGTCGAGCACCCTCCATGCGCCGGGGCAAGTGTTGGCCCTGGTCCATCACCGCGCCGTGCTTGAGCACCGGTAGCCGGCTTGCGCGGTGCCCGTTGAGGAAGGCCACCGTGACTTACTTTCCCACCGCATGCTGCAGCATCACCGAACCAGGGGCCGGGCATGGCGCAGAGGGGAAGGTGGCTGCCTGGGGCGAGTAGAGATAGGCGCAGAGAGCCAAAGCAGAGGGGCTGTGGAGGGAGCAGAAGGGCGGGAGGTGGCTGGTGGAGGCCGCCGGCGGGGCGCACTAGGGGAGGAGGGGGTGTCCTCTCTGGTGGGACCTGTACTCTGTATATGTGAGTGTACCATTAATTAATTATATTAGCTGTACCATGCATGCATCCGTTCTTTGAGGACTCTCTCGATCCCTAAATATTAGTCGTCATAATTTGTATGTCGATAATTTTAATTTGATTTATAAAAAATACATGCAATATTTCTATCTCTAAATTAATTTATTAAAATCTAGATTCAAATATCTATCAATGATACTAATTATGTATCATAAATATTAATATTTTTAATATATATTTAATCAAAGTTGTTTCTCGAGAAGCAAAAACGGCGATGTATATTTAGGGGACGGAGGAGTACGACGTGATCATGTATATATGTGCCTGCTAATACGTCCGCACTCACTATAACACTGATCAGTTGTGAAGACCAAGCGACCAGCTGATCTTGACAAAACTCCAAAGATGATCCACTAGTGAATAGTGACCCTATGATATACGCAGTAATGCATGTGTAATGTAGCTACCTGAATGGACAAAACTCCAAAGATGATCCACTAGTGAATAGTGACCCTATGCTATACGCAGTAATGCATGTGTAATGTAGCTACCTGAATGGATCAAACATTCTTTCAGAGCGGTGGGTGCCGGAAATGAATCGAACGTACATACGGCCGGGTGCACACACAGCTAGCTGCGTGCCATTTATTCACTGCGTCGTGCAGAAGTGCATGCATTTTCGTTTCCCGTCTCCGATGGAAAGTGTGTTGCTGCTCAGACTCTCTGGCGCGCGCGCGGTCGACACGTCGTCGCAGGTGTTGGGGCCCGCCCGCCCCACGCGGCATCATCGGTCATCGCCTTTGCTTGCCCGTCAGCCCTGTGCGTTCCTCGGCTATACTTCAAGTAGTCCATGTGAGCGAGAGCGAGGTGACGAGCTCCATCTCTTTCACTCTGTGCTCTGTTGTACTCCTACTTAGTAGTAGCACGTACGTGTTTCTTCCACTTTCAACAGACTACGTAGTAGTGTTGGTCTTTTGTTGCTTAGACTCTCTCGCCTAGCTAGCTCTTACTGCGTGGATGCATAGGATCTCAATATATTTGCGACACAGAAGAGAGAAGAGGACTAGTAAATTTATAAACTAAACGTGTGTTCGTTGTAATAAACATGATGATCTCTCCTAGTCCATCGTAGCAAGGCTTGGACGACCCATGGCTGAGGAAGGTGGACAAGACGACGACAGCATCTCTTCCGCTGTCCATGGTGGAGGAGGAGGAGAAGAAGAAAACAAAGAAGAATTACGCAGGAGCGCGCGGCTCCTCCGTTCCCCAGCGTCACAGATGCCATTCAATTCTGTCGACGATCCTCCACGCCGACAACGTTTTTTTCATGATCGGATCATTCACCCGTATTTCATTAAGAGGAAACCCACGCCGGCAACGTCAGTTTCACCCCTGCCGCCTACTACATGCATGCTCATCAACACCACCAACAGCCACCCGGCCGTATACACATGTACTCCTAGGCCCCGTTCGACTTACCCCATATTCGGTTTTTTCGTCTTCTTTTTTTAGTCAGGACAGTATTTTTTTCTCACAACAATTCAACAAGAACAGTATTTTTCAGCTAGTCTCAACCAAAATTCTACCAGCCGAACAGTCTTATAGGATGCATGCATGACCCTGTTCCTGTTCTTGGTGCACCAGCCCATGTGAACGGCTAGCCTCTCACAGTCTCACATTAGCAAAAGAGGAAAGCAATTGTGCATCAACGCATGTTAACCCTCAATCTCTAAATCATGAATCACAGTCACCAACAATAACATGACTCGCATGGAAGCAAGGATAAACAAGAAGACCGTTTGTGAGACCAAATTAAAGGCAATCTTGTTCATGCATCTCTCTGTTCCATTCCAAACATTGGTCCATACTCTGCATACTCATCTTATAAACTACTACTACAGGGTACTAGAAACAACAAGACCAGATAGCTCCTTGAGAAAGATCCACAGAAATTAACATTGGTTCCATACTCTGCATACTCATCTTATACTAAACTACGTACTACAGGGTACTAGAAACAACAAGACCAGATAGCTCCTTGTAAACCATATAGCTCCTTGAAGCTACTACTACAGGGTACTAGAAACACCACCACCAGATAGCTCCTTGTAAACTCATTTTTGAGAAAGATCCACAGAAATTAAAACTGCTAGTATGGAGCAATGATCGAGGTGAGCAGCTTACCCTTGTCATCCAATCTCAAAGGTTCTCCATCTGGATATTGCTCTTGAGTGGCACGTACTCCCAAGGTACCCTCCAAGGTGCTCATACAATGCAGTCCGGTCAATCTTCTGGTTGTGGAAAGCCCACAAGCAGCACGTCACAAGAACGCACACCAGCACACGGCGCCCACAAGCAGCCGCCCGGGCAAGGCCAGGCCGAAGCTCCCTCCTCCGCGCGCCCCTTAACGACGGCGGCACGGAACAGCAGCGAGGTGACGCCGCAGACGGTGAAGTAGGAGGCGACGAGCGTGGCTGCGGTGCCGGTGCGGCCCTGGAGCAGCCGCTTGCTCCTGGCCAGGGCCGCGAGCCCGCAGAGCGGCTCGAGCACGGAGATGACGCTGGCGAGGTGCCACAGCGCGGAGATGTAGACGTGGATCCCGGAGGAAGACGAAGACAACGGCGATGAGGCATAGGAGAAAGGAGAGGGGGGAGCGGTGCGGACTCGGACGCGTCCTTGGGGATGAAGACGTTGATGAGCCTGAAGACGGTGAGCCTGAAGACGAGGTGGGAGCCGCCCATGAGGAGGGGGCGACCCATGCGAAAGTGTCGAGGAGTTCAGGCAGGATGAGGGGCAGCGCGGTGAGCGAGGAGGAGATGGACGCGGGCTTGTTGGTGTAGAGCGAGGCGACGGTGAAGACGGCGGCGGCGGTGGAGAGGATGGAGAAGGTGCAGAGGACCATGAGGTAGAGGAACTGGTAGGCGAAGAGCCTGAGCCACTGCGAGTCCGAGTAGGTGACGCCCTGGATGCGCAGCAGGAAGGCCGTGGGGTCAGTGAAGAGGGTGTGCGCGAGCACGGCGAAGGCGAGCGGGAAGACGAGGCAGGCGGTGAGCAGCGCGAAGGAGCGAGGAGCCGCGCGCGGGATCGACGCTGAGACGCGGACCAGCTCCGCCGCGCCCATCGCCGCGAGGTCGCTCGACGCCAGCTCCATCGCCGCTTGATTTGGGGGTGACGGGGTGTGCCTGTTGGGTGGGGATCCGGCGTGGAATGGCCGTGGCGGACCGCGTGTCGAGTGAGTGAGTGCGACCAGCCGGCGGGCGCGCAAGCAGCGGTGATATATAGCCACAGATCAGGACCGGGCTTAGTGCGTGCGTCAGTCACGCGGGATTTTCGTCGCTATGCGATGCGTTATCCATGTGGCCCGGTGAGAAGCGGAGAACTGGTGTTTGCGTGACAAGGATAGGGCAATGCTGCCAGCTGGGGATGTGGAGCAAGCTAGGTCGATCATGCGATGATCGATCAAGACGCGAGCGAGTTGATCATATGGTGTGAACACAACAGATGGACCACGTGCGTTTTTTTAAAACAAAGACAAGAAGTTAAAACGAAAGAATTTATGTATTGGAGACTAACCATGTTTTTTTCATAATAAGGATAGGGCAATACGCTCTGCACATGCATGTGTACTAAGACCCTCCACAGTGTGGAGTGATGCCTAAAAAATAATTGAGCCCCACAGAGAAGATTTTAGCTTCACTCTTTAAATGCCGCAGCGTGTGAGGCGCTGCAGTATCGCTAGAGGCCCACTTGATACATGTTAAAATAGTAGAGTTGGTGTATGTCTCTCTCGTCCTTGCTAAGTGATAGTTGGAACATGTTGCGTAGAAAATATTTTTAATGAAGATATAGCACCGGCGCAAGTAGATGTATCGCTTCTAGTTTTTCAAGCGCAGGCATCGATAGCGCACTGCAGTGGTTCGAGTGATGCCTCAGCTCTCTCTTTTCTTTTTGTTTCAGGCATCACTTTAGCTTCACCCTGCGGATGGCCTAAGCTAGCTAGCGAACAATTGTGCGATGCATGGTGGTAAAATGACCACCTTGTTCCGCATGTATATATGCCGCGTGAGTAGCAAAAAAAATGATCAGATCATCTATAAGGATCCATCGACCTCGCACCAGAGCTAGCTTGTTGAATCATCCAAGCTCCACCTCTGGATCGATCATGTAATAATCATCGTGACTGGTTACTTTATATTGGAGTATGCGACCTTTTCCCATATTATCAGTTACGCTCATCCTCCATATATATCTTCTTGATTTCGTAGCGAACATGCCTCGACACATGCATGTTTCATTAAGAGGAAGCTTACTATATTTTTTTCTTGATAAAATTACAAACCTACATATACGTCTGATGTTTCTGAGCATTGCACGTTGAGAATTGAGATGCATTAAAGTGCAAGGAGCTGATACAGCACAGCAGGCACCTATGCATACAACGCGTCATTTGGTAAAGATATATAGAATGAGACGTACCGTGTGAATATATACGGTCCACAACTTAGGGTCTCTTTGGCATGGCTTATGTCGGCTTCGGCTTCATCTATTTTGCATAAATCGAGACACTGTAGCGTGAAGCCGTTTTGTAAGCCGAAGTTAAAATGAACTAGAAGCCGGGAAAAACCAGTTTTTCTAGCTTCACCGGCTTTGACTTCACTGGTGAATCCGTTTTGGATGAGCCATGCCAAAGGGAGCTTTAATTACATAGCCAGCTAGCTAGCTAGCTACTTTATTTATGTTGTCATCGTTCTGGTCGATCAGTGACGTGCAACGAATATACATCATGTTCGCTTTGAAGCTAGTCTGTGCAACTGATGCCGTGATGGGAAAAAAAAATCGGTGAGGATCATCCCTACCGGGACACGTAGTGGGCCAGTGAGGTCTGTGCAACTAAAATGCATGTGGGCCACAATATCATTTTAAACATACGCATGGTGATTTAGTTATTTCATGAGCCACGTGTCAGCCATACATCTGCACAGTGTTGTGGTAGGGATAATCCTCACCGAATTTTTTTTTCCGCCGTGATCGCCGCCCGGATTCACCGCAAGGCCCAGTATTCATATGATCGATCAATCGAGATCGACAACGCAAAATAAAAGCGTCGTCGCTGGCTCGCCGCGTCGGGAAACGGAACGGCGGGCTGGTGAACAACAGATTTCTCATAGTGTACGTATACATAAAACACTTTTCGAAAGAAATTGTGAGAATAGAAATATGGAATCCTAGAAAGCACGAAGCTTCATGGAAACTCATCCACCACCGGCTGGCCAACCCTGTTTCGGTAAAACGTATACCTTGGGATGAGCCAAACTTCACCACCACATCCTATCCTATCTTACCAAATGCGTGCAATGTACGTACAGTCACAATATTCACGGCAACGTCATATACAGACACTGACCGGCCAGAATGATGACAACAGACAACAGAAGCTAGCAGCTGGCTGTGGGGCTAGGTATATCACGGCACACGTCACATCCCATATATCTTACCAAATGACGCCTTGTTTATGCATAGGTTTTCCTGCTGTCTCCTTACGCTTTAGTGCGTCTCTCAATTCTCAACGTACAAAATATGTACGTATCAAGAACATATATCAAGCTTGCTTCTTCTTAGTGAAACAAGTGCCGCGGCACATTCTCGAGAAAAAAAAATCAAGGATACACATATATCAAGGATGGATGGATGAACGTAACTGATCATATGGTAAAAGGTCGCATACACATACTTCCACACTAAAGGCTCCTCACTGGTGTAGATGTTCGCTTGAGCTACTTTTCAGCCATGGAATAATATTTTTCTCTCACAATATTTTAGCATAAGCATCAGCATAAGCCAAATTTCAGCATAAGCGAATAGGGCTGAGCCAGGCAGCTGGCACATGGCAGAGGGCGTACAATCATCGTATCTTGCGTTGCATTGTTCACTAGCTAGTACATGTATGGGCAGAGTGCATTGCACCTATATATCGTTGTCAAAAACGGGACTCTTGTCAGCTAAGACCTGGTTTTTAGAAGCACAAGTATTAGACTCAATCCACGTGTATTAGAGTGGATTAGAAGAAAGTTAAAATAAATTGTATCCAGTCTATTTCAACGACACATATAGATTAAGGTGTATATACAAGTGCATCGAAACAAGGTCTAAGTGGTGTTCAGCCTATTCACACCATGACTTGATCGCATGCCGGCCGTGGCCGCATCGTCTTGATCCACATGACCTTAGCTAGCTCGTTCCCCTTCAATTCAGAGATTTCCAAACAAATAAAAGCGCACCTGCACTTACACATAGTTTGGTTGATTGTACGACCGTGGTGTTTCATCTTGCCTTTTTCTTTGCTTAAGTTGGACCTATATATGTATATACATTGATATCACCGGGATTTAATTTACCTCTGTTCAATTAATAGTTGGGAGCTAATGCATGATGGCCCCACTCTCACTACTAAAAAAATCAATTCCTAGAGAGTTGTCTTAATAAGTTAAACAGTTTTAAGTTTGATGGAGTGAAATGATTTATGATACCAAATTAGTATCATTAGATGCACCATAAAATATACTTTAATAATTAATGTGCTCATTTGTTTTCACAAATATTTATGCTCTTTTTAATGAATTTGACCAAATTTATGACTTAAGATATCTATAGGAATTGATTTATTTAGAAATAGAGAGAGTATACACGAAGTGGAGCGATGTACATAAAACATGCCTCCATCTTCATATCTATATATTTTTCCCTGATATCATTGCAAGGATATTTCTAGGATATGAGCTTGAAAATGCGCGTCACTAGGAACACATGCATGCATGCATGTCAGTGTACAGTGCACAACAGTAAAATAAATCACCAACATTATGTCGAATGAAGCTGGATATAAAGCATATAGTAATACTATAACTGATGATCATATACAGAGGAAAAAGGTCCAATAATACACACATCAAATTAAAGACTGCATACATCGGAGTACTAGCAGCTTAATTATTCATCGTCAATACTAATGTATCTCAATCAGACCATAATTAATCCCCCAGCTAATTAAGTGATCTATCCGATTAATTAACACTACACTACTAGATCCACACACAAGCACTCGATCAGTAATAATCAGCATCAGATAACTCTTATTCGATCGATCCTTAGAATTATATATACTCTCATGCATGCATTTCTCCACATATGAGCTGAGCCGATCCATGGCATCGACATGGACACACATCACATGGAGCTATATACGTAGGTGCTACTCCTCAGTCCTCACCTCCCGGTCCCAGGAGGAGCACGATGGTCATGACGACGTCGCCGACGGCGAGTATGAAGATGGCGATGGTGCAGGAGATCCTGTAGAAAAGGTACCCTGGATCTGCGGAGAGGATGAGGCGGACGCCGGTGGCGTACATGCAGTGCCCGAGGATGGCGGCCACCAGCGCGACGAACGCTAGGCCGTGGCGGATCCGGCGGGATGGGAGCAGCAGCGCCAGCACCGCCGCGGCCGACTGGACCACCGCGCAGCAGAGGATCCCGTCCCAGAGGGCGGCCTTTTCGGCGGCCACCGCGTCCGTCAGGTCGACGCACCGCAGAACAATGGAGGACTGCACGAGCACGAGCAGAAATTAACACCGACGACACGAAAAGGGCAAAGACGCTGAACACTGTACAGTCGGCTGCTTAATTACCGGGGTGCAGTGGACGTGGAAGTAGTAGAGTATGTAGACGACGAGTGCGGGGGCGAAGGCGATGCCGAAGGCGGTGAGGAGCGCCCATTCGCTGACCAGCTCGACAGCTGCCGAGACCGGACGGTGAGCGGCCACCGTGTCATTCTTCGCCACGGTCACAGGCAACTTGCCGTCGTCTTCCATGGGTCCGGGGATCAGTCGATCGGATCAGAAACTATACGTAGCAAGCTCTGTTGCAAAAGAAACGATGATCGATCCATGCATCTTAATTAGTTTCAAGAAGATTAAACAAGACGGAATATTTCAGCGCAAAATTAAAAGCACACACTAGCCTGCTAGTTAATTCCCAAATTAACTTTGATCGGTATGGAGGAGTATAGATCCGGTGAGAGACAGAGAAATCTCAAATTAGATTAAAGTTAGCAAAGATGGCCGGACGCCGTCGGAAGGGGGAAATTAAAGGATCGGAGTGGGCTCACCGGCCGTCGTCACTAACCCCAGCTGGTCGGATGGGAAGGAATGGGATCGGATCGATCGGTGGCGCTTCCTGCCACAGCGGGTATTTGCTTCTTCCTAGTCCTACAGTAGGTACTAGCTTGGTGTGCTATGCTTCGTTTGGACATGGACGGGTGAGAAGAGAAATTGCTCTTGCTGCTCATCAGCTCATGGTCATGGTGGAGCTGTTTAAGTAGCCGATCGTGCCTGCGACGCATCATGATCATGAGAGCTAGAGAGAAGCAAAGCAAAGCCATAGATGCCGCGTGGGCCCACGCCTCAACTACCACACGACGTACGTGTCGACTCGAGAGCCTCATCATCAACAAGTACAGTGTTATTCCTTTTGTCATCATCCAGAAATTAATCAAAGAGCTAGCAGAGAGCCCCTGCTTGTGCGGTCAAATGTACGTACTAGTACAAGCGTGCATACCATCTCATTAATTCGCAATAAAAAAGGTACTAGCTCATTTTTAGGCCACTTAGTAAAAAAAATCTAAAATCGTCTCAACCGTGTTGCATGAACAAGTGTAGCGGAAATAATGATATGCAAATAATGCCGTAAAACAAAAATTCTGCTAAGTAGTCCAGCATTAATCCCGGCCCATGGACACCCACACTTCCGAGTTCTGACGATAAAAAACGTACGGATCATCATCAGCGGATAACACGTACGTACAATAATACATGCATCATGCAGCGTGCTGTGTGCACATATGATCGAGTGTGACTCAAATTAACCAAGACGAGATCAAAATCATATAATATATAGTCTACGTACTAATGTTTCTTCCGTATTAATTCCTTTTTTCGCGAACATGCCTTGCCATAGCCTACACACATAAGCACGTGGTAACGATATACGTTTTCAGTTTGGCAGCTCATCATCAGGCAGCTGATATGCTGGCGTACATGCCATTGCCGCCGCGTTCACATTCTGCTAGCGTGTGCTAGCTTTAGCTACATGCATGTGCGCTGTGCAGTAGTGAAGCTATATATATGGGCAGTGGGGTTACACAGCTGAGTTCGACTTGGACCCTTTAATTTGTCACCGGAATCTTCTGTCTGCACGCATTCTTGCAATCTTAATTGCCTGCTGGACTTAAGCGAGGTCTGATCGATCGAGCAAACTACACAGATATATGGAGCACAAGGATATCGGATATCGGAGTGACTAGCTAGTCCAGCAAGAGCGAGCACAGAACAGAGCCGAGCCCTGTGCAGTGATTCCCTTTTTCTTTTTCTTTTTTTGTTGGTCGACCCACAGGCCACAACGTGGATTGGAGACCGGCCGGTTCAGCTAGCGGTACATGTAAGGTACAAGCATGTATGCATGTCCCCCCCTCTCTCTCTACACATCAGAAACAGGCTACAAAACCAGCATATAATGTTCATCTTATTATTAACCAGGCCGGCCAGTCTTCGGTCTGTTTAATTTGTTGTCCGTTGAGAAAAAAAGGTGCTTCATGATCACATGACCTCATGTCTACTTTCATTCACGCACCACATATATAACTAGTAGTCTAGTACTAATAAGAACATTCACGCACCATATATAAATATAACTAGTGAATAAGCGACCGCGGAAACAGGGGGCGACGAGCGAGGCGGACCCTCTCCGACCAACTTCCGGCGAGGGGTGCCGATTTCCGGTCAAGCAAAGTAGGAGAGCAGATCCGGGGGACGGCGTGGCATCGATTGACTGATAAGTTTTCTCGATTGTCTGTGCTCTGTGCGTGTTCCCTGAGCTCGAAGGTGTTGGGGGTTCCTATGGCGTCGCCGCGGCATCGATTTTCTCCCTCTCTCCCAGGCTCTTCTCACCGAGTTCCCGGATCACCGTCGATGGAGATTGCTCTGCAGCGTCGTGATAGCTGGAGGGCAGCGCAGGGGCTAGTTGCGGGAGGTGGAGCAGGGGAGCAGGGTAGCATCTTGCCTATGGCGATGCGGAGGAATTCTTCAGGAGCGTTTCAGCACGAGTCCCAGGGAGGGATTCGAAGTAATGATGGTGAGGGTCACGCTCAGGATATGATTCCTGATGCCTCTCTTAGATGTGAGGGACATGGAGTTCCTCCATCTGATGATGTTCTGGAGAATGGAGCTTGGCCCTCGTTGCATCAGAGTATCTGGGTGGAGAAGAATAAGAGGCGCTTGACACTTGTTCCCGGTGCTCTTGATGTTCCGAACCAAGCTTCAACTGGGTATCAGCCATCCACTGTTGGGGGGATCAAACGGGCTAGAGAACAAGCGGCGGCTGATATCAAACGATACTTGTTCCATGTTGCATCGAATGAGTATCAACTGAGGGAATTGGTAGAATCTTATGATAATTTGGAGTTGTCCATGGAAAAAATGTTGTTCGTCAAATGTGGTAGTGCAATTAACTCAATGCAGACGCTGCCAGGGAAGACAGAGGAGCGGGGAGCTGCAGAGCGGGAGGTTGATGACAACTTTGGGGATGGGACCAGTGTTACTACCATTCTTGGACCCCTGGTGGGCCTGGGCCTGGTTGGTATTGGAACCCCAAAGGCCGCTTATCCTTGGACCTAGCGTATCTAGCCAGTAGATGGGACATACAACGTTTTGGTCATCTAGCTAGGAAAGTTAGGTCTATCCCACCTCCGTCGCCGCTTTCGTCATCCTTCGCTAAAGTTGTTCGATCGACGACGATGGCAAATCGAGAGCAACCAAGGCAAGTGATGAAGAGGTGACAGGAGGATTATATGGAGGAGGACGATCTCCTGGGAGGGGATCTGAGGCATGAGAAAGATTTGAGGCGTCAACTCCAGCGTGGTCCAAGAGCTCAGGGTGAAGGAGACCGTGGGGATTCAAAGGAAGAAGTACTGAGGGCTATGGCTTCAGAGGCGGATTCCAAGGAGAGAGGGAATTGGAGAGGGGCTAGGAATCTTCGTCCAACAGGCCTGAGGGGCAGAGATTTTAGAACCAGCAAGGGGGCTAGGTCTCGAGACAGCAAGGGGGCTAGAACTGGGGCAACAGAAACCAGGCTCAAGGCTCATGGAAGGAGTGTCGGTGTTTCGAGTAAGCACCGGCTAGTAAATTTGTATATTGCACGTCTGACCCGGATGATGTGCTAAGACGACCCAAGGATTATACTGGTTTGGGCCGAATGTCCCTACGTCCAGTTTCGAGCTGCTCGTATTACTAGCACTCAGTTTGTAGTAGGGGGTTACAAACTGGTGAGAGAGGGAGGTAGCTCCCAAGTCTCGGGTGTGATGCGGTATGTTTGTTCGATGAATCGCCGTCCCTTTAGTGGGACGCCCTGCTTTCCCTTTTATAGGCCAAGGGAAAGCAGGGGTTATAACCGAAAGAAAGAGGAAAAAAGGAAAGAGAAATAAGGCTCCCGGAGGTGTGCCGTTCTCCTCTTTGCGTGGGTTCCGCTGACTCTATAGATCGTCGTGGCAGTGACGTCGTACCGGGGTCCTGTTGGCGTCATGCGCCATTCTTGTCTTCCGTTCCATCTGAGCGGACGGAATGGTCAAAGGGTCCTCTGACAGAAGCCATGCAGGGGGCTAGCGGTACAGTGCCAGTCAACAGACACCGGTTGACTGGCGTTGGACGGTGGTCAGGTTGGGAGTTGGTAGCACAGTGCAGGCCTGTTGACGCGATGGGCGACATGAGATTCCCAGCATGGCCCGATGCGACAGCCAGTCGCATCAGGACACGTCTGAGATGTGCTCCTAGGCGTGCGCTTCCATGCTGTAGTGGTTGAAGTGGTTCAAGCCCTACCCTGGGACCACTGCTTTGGTCCGGTAGCAGATCCAATCCCCAAGGATTGGGCAAGGTGGAAATCTCTCCCTAGGAGCCGGATGAGACGGAATTCGACCCACGGGGGTCGAACGAGGCGGGGCCCTCCCCATGGGACCGGACGAGGCGTGTCCCGACCCCTGGGTGTCGGACGATGCGGAAACCTCGTCCTTGGCGTCGGACAAGGCGGGGCCCGGCCATTGGGGTTCGGACGAGGCGTGGCCTGACCCCTGAGGGTCGGATGAGGCGGAAACTTCACCCTCGGAGTTGGACGAGGCCGTAGTTGCATCTTTAACCATCGAATGAGGCGACATGACGCTCTTTAATCCTTTGGCTCGGATACCCGGGTATAGATATCCGACAAGGAGGCTCATCGAGGTGGTGATCAGTACTCTCATGGAGGTACGCATCCCAATCCTGCTAAAATCCGATGCTTTAGATGCTTGTATATGGGACATCATCAGGATAATTGTGACAATAATCCTGTCTGCTATAAGTGCAAGCAAGAGGGTCATATGGTAGTAGATTGCAAGGGCACAAACAACAAGAAGCTAAAGATGTTTGGTTTTAGAATCCCAGGGCAGGGCTTTTATGCACTTGATATCCCAGAGTCCACTGTGAAAGTGTATCAACCTACCGGGCTGATCACCATTCTAGAAGGGGATGCTTTAGAGGAAAAAGTGAACAAGGAATTAAAGAAATTAGGTTTTTAAGGTGAGACAGATGGATTCTCAAGAGTATCTTGTGGTGTTTCCTGATAAAAACTCTCTGGATACTTTTGCCAAGTTCTCTAGCTTTGAGATGTCTTTGTATAGCTTGAAGGGCAAGCTTGAGAAGTCAAACATAGATCCCCAATCTTCTTCGACGCTTCAAACAGTATGGATTCGAATTCATGAAGTTCCAAGTGTGGTGAGAGAGGTAGAGGCTGTAAAAGAAATTTCTACCCTAGTCTCTCAACCATTGGTAGTGGATGAGTTAAGCTTAATTAGAGTTGGTCCTGTGCGTGTGCAGGGCAGATGCAGAAAACTATCTACTATTAATGGCAGTATAGAGTGCTTCATTAATAGGGAAGGAACTTTCTTGAGATTTGAGGTTGAAGATCCCAAAAGTTTTGGTAAAGGAAGAAAGGGTGGCCTTCCTGGCCCAGGGAAGCCTGATGACAAGGATGGGAAATATGACAAAGACAGGGATAAATTTCCTAAGAGTGACAAGTATAAGAAAGGAAATGGAAAGTTTGATAGAATTGGTAAGATTGATAAGAAAAGCTCAAGCCATGATGGATCTATGGAGGAAGGTATTGAGGAATGCAACAAGGAACAATCCAAAGACACAAGCTTAGTTTCTTGCATTCATCCTATTGCTGCTTTCCATCCTGAGAAAGGTATGCTGAATTTACAAAATGGATAGGTAGTGACGTAGGGGGAAACTTGTGATCATGCTACAAAGCTTCAAAATTCTCCATAGTTGCTGAGTACTTTGCAGGGGAGTTCCCAAGGTAGTAAGGAGGAAAATGATGGTGATGAGGAGAGTGTATTGATTCCAAATGAGCATCAGTATGTGGTGAGTAGTGCTGAGGGGAAATTCCTGATGGAGAAAAGTAGATGGCCTAAATTAATTCTTGCTTCAGATAAGAATGGTCATGATGGGGAACCTATGGAATTTCTTACTCAAGAGGAGTCTTTGGTCTTGCAGAAGGTCATGGTGACTAACACAGACAAATCTTGTGAGTAGGCTCATATGGTTCAGCTTTCTCCAGACATGGGTACCAAAGAGGGATTTCAGCCAACACTGGAGTTATCGGCTGAAGAAGACTTAATGGATAATATTTTTGTTCAGAGTATGGAGGTCAAAGAAGAGGTTGAAGAGCAGGGATGGGAATCTACAAAAACCAAGAAGTCCAAAAACCATAAGAAGAAGTAGGTGGTGATGGCTACCAGAACAAGCCAAAGGGTGCCGAGGGATGGAATTCCAATTGCAACCAAGGCTGCGAACAGGGCGATGGCTAAGAACAGCTTATCAGGTGATACACATAACCTTTTTACTATTCTGAATTCTACTCCTAATGCTATTTTACATGAGGTTTTGGTGGATTTAGAGTTGAAATCTAAAAACCTAGATGAACACATTGATGCCTCTAAGACTGAAGAAATTGCTAGGGCTGCAATTATTGAGGCTAATTATAAATGCTTTCTTGAGAAACAACTAGAGAAGACCTGTCCTAGGGATGATGAACAAATACAGGATCTGGCCATGGAGGCCATTTCCAATCAGACAAGGAATGTTTCTCCTAGTCCCAAGGGGGGATTTAGGAGATAGTTCTCAGAGCAGTGTTGAGTCAACACATTTCACATGCTTAAATGAGGACTCTCTTTTGGAATGTTAGGGGGTTAGGGTCTTATCATAGGAGAAAGCTAGTTAGAAATCATATCCTTCAAGAAAATTTAGATGTGGTGGCTCTCCAGGAAACTATAAAACAATCTTTTGAGGTTAGTGAATTTAGAGAGATGGAAGGGAACAAGGAGTTCCAATGGATTTGGTCTCCATCTAGAGGCCACTCTGGGGGTTTAGTCATAGGTTTCAATAATGACCTTTTGGAACTAGAAGACTCTAGGTCTGGTCTTTATTCTTTGAGTATTCTGGTTAGGATTAGAATCTCTAATTTTAGATTTTGGTTAGTTAACGTCTATGGGCCAGCTAACCATGAGTTTTTCAGAAGATTTTATTAGGGACATCTCTAGGATCTGTGATGGGGAACCTTTGGCCATCCTTTTAGGGGGAGATTTTAACTTGATTAGGAGTGACAGTGACAGAAATACTAGTCATGGGGACCCAAAGTTAATGGAGCTTGTTAACAACTTTATTGGGAATTGTCTTCTTAGAGAGATTTTTGTTAGTGGTATGAGGTTTACCTGGTCCAACAAACAAAAAATCCCCACACTAATTAAACTAGACAGAATTCTAGTGATAGTGGAATTGGAATTGCAATATACCAAATGCTTTGCCTGGGATAAAGCTAGATTAGGATCTGATCACTGTCCTTTAGTGCTAGACTTTGGGGAACATGGGGCTGTGAGGCCTAATTAATTCTTCTTTCAAGAACAGTGGTTTCAGCAGGAAAACTTTGTTCAGCTGGTTCATGCAAGATGGAAGTTGCACAGAACCAAGGGTGGTTCTCAATCCTACTCTCTTAACAGATGGTATGGGTGCCTGCAGTCTCTGAGATAATATTTAAGGGGATGGAATCTGAATCTCATAGGAGCCCAAAGGAAGTACAAACAATCCCTAGTTAGTAGGGTGGAGGAAATAGATGTTGTTGCTGAGAGCAGGTTGCTAGATATCCAAGAATGGGAAGAAATGATAAGTTTGAAAAAACAACTGGATGATATCTATTTTTTGGAAGAATTACATTGGAAATAAAGAGCTGGAAAAAACTAGATTTTAAAGGGAGATTCGAATACTCATTTTTCCACCAATATGCTAATGGAAGGAGAAGGAAGAGTACTATCCTTCATCTTGAAGCTAATGGTAAGGAGATCAGGGGGCAACAGAATATCATAAAACACGTGGTGGATTTCTACAAGGACCTATTTGGCCATAGCAGTGACACTTTGTTGAATCTGGGTGATAACTTCTGGCCGGTTGATCTGAAGGTATCCATGGAGGATCAAATTGAGCTAGTCAAAAACTTTGAAGTGGAGGAAATCAAAAGAGTGATTATGGAGATGAAGGAAAATTCTGCACCAGGACCTAATGGTTTTGGAGTTTTGTTTTTCAAAAGGTTTTGGGATCTCATCAAGGGTGATGTCTTAGATATGTTTAGGGATTTGTGGGCTAAAATTTTTGATATCAGGAGGTTAAACTATGGGGTGATTACTTTGGTACCAAAACTTAAAGAGGCCAATAGTATTAAGCAGTATAGACCTATCTGTCTACTCAATGTAGATTTTAAGTGGTTTACCAAAGTGCTGACTGATAGGTTAGTTCCTGTGGCCAGTAAAATCATTGGAAGCAACCAAATTGGTTTTGTGAAGGGGAGGAATATTTTGGATGGGGTAGTGGTTCTCCATGAAGTCCTTCATGAGTTGAGAAGATAAAAAAGGCATCGTTTGATTATGAAAATTGATTTTGAAAAGGCCTACAATAGAGTGAGTTGGGTCTTTCTGGAAAAGGTTCTTATTGGGAGAGGGTTCACGCAGAAATGGATTAATTGGGTGATGCATACTGTTAAGGGGGTTAGGTATGTGTAAATGTTAATGGGGAAAGGAGCTCCTATTTGATGACCTTTAGGGGTTTAAGGCAAGGGGATCCTCTTTCACCTCTTCTTTTTGATTTAGTAGCTGATGCTTTAAGGGTAATGATTAATAAAGCTGTCTCCCATGGTCACATTAAGGGGCTGCTGGAGGACTTGATTCTAGGGGTATATCACACATACAGTATGCTGATGATATTGTGATCATGATAGATGACTCTGATACTTCTATTAGAAATCTGAAGCTGATTTTATATTGCTTTGAGTGGCTCTCTGGTTTAAAGATTAATTTCTATAAGAGTAAAGTTTTTGCCTTTGGGGTTCCTCAATCTAAGAAGCTTAGAATGGCTAATATGTTAAACTATGTCTTGGGAAACCTGCCTCTCAAATACCTAGGAATTCCAATTAGTGATAGGCATTTGAATATTGAAGCCTTCTCTCCAATTATGCTGAAAATGAGCAAGAGATTAGATCCATGGAAGGGTAAGAATCTCACTTCGGGAGGTAGGCAGATTTTGACATATTCATGTTTGAGTAGCATTCCTCTCTATTGCAAGGGTTTCTATGGGCTGCAAGATGGGGTACACAAGAAGATGGATGGGGTGAGATCTAAGTTTCTTTGGCAAGGGGTTGAAGAGAAGTTTAGATATCACATGGCAAAATTTGAGATGGTTTGTAGACCTAAGGACCAAGGGGGTTTGGGGATTATTAATACAAAGATTATGAATGATTGTCTTTTGGTTAAATGGATTTGGAAAACACATTTAGAACCAAACTCTCTATGGTTTAAAATCTTGAAAGCCAAGTATATGAAGTCTGATGGTTTCTTCGGGTCGAGTATGAAAGGTAGCTCTCAGTTTTCGCAAGGCCTTCACAAAATCAAACACCTTTTCAAATGGGGGGCTATATTCAAGGTGGAAAATGGTAAATTGTGTAGGTTTTGGCAGAACTGTTGGATCATGGAGGTCCCTTTGAAAATTGCTTATGAAGATCTTTTCAAATTTGCTAGAGATCCTGATTGTGTTGTAGCTAATTGCTAGGAGGGTGATGATTGGTTTATAGAGTTCAAAAGACCTCTATCAGCTCGAGAATATGATAGATGGTTAGAGCTGAAGTTACAACTTTCTGATGTCACTCTTTCTGGTGATCATGATAATGTTGTTTGGGCTTTAGATAAGACTAAGATGTTTACTACTAAGTCCCTGTATCATTTTTTAACTGATAGGGGTACAAAGCAGGGTTGCTGGGCACATCTGGAAGTGCAAATTACCCCTGAAAATTAAGTTTTTTCTCTGGAAAGCTTTTAACAATAAACTGCAAGTAGGACAGAGTCTTATCAAAAGAAGATGGAAATGTTCCGGTAATTGCTGTGTTTGTGGGTGTGTAGAGTCTGTGAATCATATCCTTTTCAAATGTCATTTGGCCAAATTCATCTGGAGTGTGATTAGAGAGGTCTGGCAGTTAAGGGATGTGCTAAGATCTCTGATGGAATTTTCCAGCGATTGGTTGCAAGGCAAGGGGCCTTTGCCTGCTCGTTTACTCATGTTCATTTTTGCAGGATTTGCCTCGGCTCTCTAGACGACCAGGAATAAGATGGCGATTGAAAAAAGCTTCCCTAAGACTCCTACTGATGTCATTTATCTTGCACTCTCATTGATGCAGAAATGGAGCATTCTACTTAAGTAGGAGGACAGAAGGAGTGTCATGCAAGTGAAGGAGTCGCTCCTTGGATGGCTGAAAGCTTTTAGGCATAGTGCTTTAGTTTCTACTGATGTTTGCGAGCTCTAGTTTCCTTTCAGCGAGCTATGAGTGCTAGTTGTTTCAGACTTTCATCCTTTCGTTTGAATTGTAGCTGGCAACCCCAGCAAATGATTGTACCACGCTTGCTTTCTTAAAAGCAGAGTTATAAACTCTTTTAAAAAATTAATAAATATAACTAGTAGTCTAGTACTAATAATAAGAACCATGCCCACACTATAGTTTCTGATACCACAATCTAGTACACACAAAGAGTTAACAAAAGGTACATAATTACAACTGAAAAGAGTAGATAGCTAGTTATCTAGAGCGCGACTACGTGAATTAGTAGTACTACTAATACCAGATGGATGGATGCACATAATAGAGCCGGTGCTACCTGGGAAGCTGTTGTTTCGCTCGTTCTTTGCTGTTTTTTAGTCTCCTGTTCTTCTATTATCTACTCGGCCGTGTTTCTTGAGAGTTTCTTGGTCCATCCCGCTACCAGTTAGCTTGCATGGATCCAGGTTTGCTCACACTACTACATAAAAATCTTTTGCACAGTGTTTGGCTTTGGGCCTCCAAGGCGGGCGAGCAACCGTTATTCGGTGTCCGGGCAGCCGGCCCAGCGACCACCTTGATTAATCATTAACGAAGGCAGGCAGCGTAGCACACACGCTTCGGTTAATGCTTGATTAACCGAGGCGATTGCCTTAACACAACCACCTCCGTTAATTCATTAACCGAGGCGGTCATCTTAAAGCAACCGCCTCAGTTAATCAATCATTAACTGAGACGGTACAGGCGACCGCCTTCGTAAATCCATTAACGGAGGCGGGCGTCTTAAGTTGTTCGTCTCAGTTAATGATTGCAACAAAAAATAATTCACAATTTTTTCATATTAACTCGGATGAAGACAAACTTTGTATCGAAATTATAGCACTCGATGAGATCTACAACTTTGTAGTTGAAAAGTTTTTTAATTGAAATTGTTTAGGGTCCCAAAATATTGTTGTAAGTGCATAGATATTGAAATTTTAAATTTAAAATTATCAAATGATCTCGAATGTTGACATGGTCTATACGAAAGTTATAGTTTTCAATAGAATATACAACTTTGTAGTTGAAAAGCTTTAAATTTGAAGATGTTTAGAGTTCCAAATATATATTCGAAGGTTATAGATTTTAAAATTTAAAATTTAGAGTTTCTAAACGATCTCAAATGTTCACATAGTTAATGCCAAAGTTGTAGTGGCCGACCAGAGCTACATATTTGATATTGACAAGTTTTTTATTTAAAATCATCTAGAGAGTCTCAAATATGTGTTTTAAATTCACATATTTTGAGACTCAATTTTTTGAATTTTTCAAACTATATCTGATGAAAATACATCCTATACCAAATTTATAGTGTCATGCTTTGCTTTTAGGGTTGAATTTGTGATAGCAGCTTAAGTTTTCCTATCAAAAGTTTAGGCTCCCATTCACCCCCTTTGGTCGCCATTCCCGGTCCTTCAAATACGATTCTCTTATCTTCTATTCATATCAGAATGCAATCTTCAAATGACATCCACAACACTTCACAGCCAACACTAACCTAATATAGATTTATTATTGGCCAACAGAATTGATTAGGTGCTGGATAGTTACGGTATGAGTGCACGTATTATTGGTATTGGAATGCAATCTTCAAACTGAACATGTTTCCCAATGATAAATCTGACAAGAATAATAAATACTGATTAACACAAAGTTCAGCATCGATGCAACTTTAGAGAGCGACATGATTGGGAATTTGGGTCCGGGTATGTATTTGTTGTTGTTTGGGTGTCACCTATAGGACTATAATCTATATCTCTCCCTTTAGGTTCTTTACTTAATATAAATTATGTGTGAAATCATTAAATAATTATTGAACTGTTGGATATTACTGTTGATCACAACAACATTGATGAATATGATGAATGTTAAATAACGTATTGCAACTGATGGTTCAACATGAAAGAGAGGGGGAGGAGAGAGCTCGACGGCGGAGAGGGACTCACTAGGGTTTTGAACAAGTGCAAATGAGTGAGAGGTGAGGTCCCTTGCCCTAATACCCTTGGGCACTTATATATGCAATGGCTACTTACAAGTGCCCCTTGGTGGGGTTGGATTTTACATGACACTACTCTAGTTGCTAGTTGGACCTCTTCTAGGGAAAGATTTGGCCCATATACCTCATGGGATCCCCCAATAGTAGCCCCTCCGCTATTGGGTTATGGATGGTACAACATGACCTAATAGATGCTCATACAAGAAAAATCAAAAATAGAACTCAAACCCTGGTTGCGAGGATCGCCCTTTGCAACCTATGTGTGTTCGCTTCACTAGAAACTCCATCCCAAAAACCCTACGGGAATAAGGATTTGGAGAAATAGACTTTACCCTCTGGAGTGTGAGGTCCTCCAACATGCTCCCTTAACTCCTCTTGGCTAGTGCTTGTGACCGAATCTTCAGATGTTCTTGTTGTAGTTGATGTAGTCATAGTAGTCATAGTAGCGAAAGTAGATGTCCAAATCGAAGTTGTCGATAACCCCTCGAGCCAAAGTGGTCGAGGAAGGCGAAGTAGACCTCGGTGCTGAAGGAGTTGATGTAGCCCCTCAAACGAACTCAACGTTGAAGGCAAGTCATTGTAAACATTGACGTCAAAGGTGTCCACGAAGGCTTCTCGGGCCATTGTAGTGGCCAAAGATGATAGCGAAGCCCCTCCTACCAAAGTGTTGGTAGAGATAAGATGTCATAGTCGCTGAAGATGTTGGTGAAGCCCCTCATGCCAAAGTATTGGCAAATGAAGTCATTGTGTGGATGTCGAAGATGTTGGTGAAGGCCCTCGCGGTGAAGGTTTTGACGAAGGTGATGTTGTGTAGATGCCAAGATGTCAGCAAAGCCCCTCATGCCAAAGTTTTGGCAGAGGCAAGTTGTTGTAGTTGTCGAAGATATGTTGTCAGAGTTGACATTGGAGATGTCGGAGAAGCCCCTCTAGCTGATGGCATCAAAGATTAGTTATTGCATACGCTGAAGATGATGGCGAGGCCCCTCATGTTGAAGTGTTAGCATGGATGAGTCGTTGTAGTAGCTAAAGTGTTGGCGAAGCCCCTCCTGCTGAAGTGTTTTTGAGGACTGATTTTGGGGGAGCCCATGATGTATATGGGCCAAGTCTCTCCCTAGAAAAGGCCCAACAAGTCATGTAAAATCAAACCCCACCAATTGTTCACTTGTAAATAGCCATTGCCTATATATGTGCCCAAGGGCATGAAGGCAAGGGACCTCACGTCTCACTCATTTCCACTTGTTCAAATCCCTAGTTTGTTTCCTCTCCACCGCCAAGCTCTCTCCTTCCTTTCTCTTGATCAGAACCGCCTGTTCCAACATAGTGGATATGGAAATATATTCTCCTAAATATTCTATATGTATCTGAGTATTCGTGTTCATAAAATCTTTGTCTAGTTAAATGTTTCTGTACATAATTCATTAAGAATTTTTGTGATTTCTATAAAACCACAAAATGAATAGCTTCGATTATAGCCAATTATAGCTTATAATTAGTCTGAATATGATATGATGACATGACTCTTTTATGAGGAGGGCGGGTCCCCAAGGCATATTTGAGAGTAGGCCGTGCCAATCCATATGCAAATCTGCTTCCTCCAAACGCATCGTCGCTGGAATCCTTGAAGTGGTGCGGTCGTGAGCATCGCAGAGGAAGAGGTCTCCTTTTTAGATGCACTAGAGCTAATTTTTATTTAGCTAGCAATTAATCCTTTTATCTAAACAAACACTTTAAGTCTATCAAATCTATAGTCGTGTCTTCGTCCCTCATCTCCAAAGTAATAGATCATGTAAGAACAAGTAGCCAACAAGTATGGAGATGAGTAGCAATTAATATCTGAGAAACTCTAAAGTAATAGAACATGTAAGAAGCAGAGATGTTGTGTCCCAAATTCTCAATGATCAGATTCGGGTATGATGTACTATTGATCAATGAACGAGATCACTCATATCTATAGATGGACAGATACTAATAGAGCTGGGAGGTCTCGTCGATGTGGTCATCCATCTTGCTCTTCAACTGAATTCTCCTCCAACTTCTCATCCACTTGTTGCAGAGTCTTAATCCAGTCAATAATGAACTCGTGCTCTTGTTCAAGTTTTTTGACTGCCCCCTTGTCAGCTATCTCCATCTTATAATTGATGTTCCTGCGAGCCTTGTCAAAAATTGTTTCCTCGTCAGGGCTCGATGAGGATTCCACCTCCTGACGTGGTGCAGGGTGTGGGAATAGGTTCGGCTGATCTGTGATTTGCACTTGGCTTCGCTGCCAACACTCACCTATTGCCCATAACAGTTTGATTAATGTAACTAACTGGAGATTCACGTAGAGACAGTAGTGTAGTGCGATTAACCCGACAACAAGAGAACAGAACAAGAATAACAGTTTGATTAATGTAACTAACTAGAGAATCACGTAGAGACAGTAGTGTAGTGCGATTAACCCGACAACAAGAGAACAGAGCAAGAAGCAGTAATGTTACAACATTACTGTAGATTAACCCGACAATAAGAGAACAGAGAAAGAAGCAGTAATGTTACAACGTTATTGTAGCATGAGCATTCAATGTCATAGTACCGAACAACATGCGATGCAAGCTAATAACTCAGCAAAGTTACAATGTATGTCCGCTGACCTTCTTGGCGCCGTGGCCACTGCTCCCACGCATCGATGATGGGGCGGGAGGTTCGGAGCAGAATTTCGCGTCGCCGATGGCCTTCGGGCAAGAAGGATTCCTCGCAGGAGAGAACCCGCCTGGCGCGTACGTCCAAGCCGAAGAGGTTGGTGTTAGATACTTTGGATCATCTAGGTGTGGATCCAGTGGGTGTTTACTTGTATTTGGGATAATTAGTGACTTAGAGATTCAGAAGGAGATAGAGAGAAGGTGACCCATACCTTCGGGCTTGGCAGAGAAGGAAGTAATCTCCATGGCGCCGGTGTACGTGAAGCTCTGCGCTAGGCAACGACGGTCGAAGAAGAGGGGCATCGCAGTGGAGACCGGCGGTGGCGCTTCCCGCCGCTGGCAGTGCCTCCCTCTCGATTGGACTAGGGTTAGACGGTGGAGTTGTGGCGGCGGTAGTGAACCTCGTGTCAAGAGCCATTTGCCCCACCTCCTCTTTATAGGCACTGTGCGACGGGGGCCCACCAACCACTAGATGGCTGAACGTCCCTGATCAGGACGCAGTCAAGGGGTCCGTCTCAACCGTTGGGTCAAGACGGATGAGATCAATTCTAACATTTTCCCCCTTGATCTCAACTCATACTTTAACTTTAAACTTTGACTTTAATCCCTTTCACTTTTATTTGTTCCATCACAGATTAGTGCATAGAGCATGCTTCATCGTCACGATCAATCGCCGATAGACTTAACAGCTACAATACACATCTCTGTTCTGAAAATAGATTCTTTAACTTTTGGGCCCTTTATTGTCCAGAAATCATAGGCTATACCATAAACCCATGTCGACTGTGTGTTCTCCAAACACACTGGGTGGTAAGCCTTTTGTATGCGGATCCACAAGCACTTGCTTGTTACTTATATGTTCAATACTTTTAGTATGATTTTGGACTTTCTCCTTCACAACGTACAACTTTAACGTCAATATGTTTGGCAGCACACTTGACCCGTTGTTATAGGAGCGGACTACTTAAATGGTTATTGCTGTTGTATACCATTATCAATTCCGGGTGTAAGTTCTTTTAACCATTTCGCCTGTCCTTAAGTCTCATAATAAGCTATACTGTGGGTATGCATCTTTGATGACACCACAACTGTTTCTTTGGAGCTTTTCCACAATAAAACTCCAACTGCGAGTGTTAGCTACTATGTGGGTTTCACTAAACATCTCGTCAAAATTTAACATTTGTACCCACAACTATTTGAGAGTACTTATTCTTTCTTACTCACCATGAGGCCTATAAATCTTTGCACAATTGCAAAACATTCTCAACTCTATTCCAAAGATGATCTATATCTGGACCGGACTTCCTTAAAACATCCTTGGATACATGAACTATGTCGGTAAGTTCTTACTTATAAGCACTCATTAAGCTTCCAACAAATTGCAAGCATATAGGACGTCCTTTCGATCTCACATTGGTTCTTGGAACACCGAAAAGTTCCCAAAACTATTACCCTTGACTATAGGAATGCATTTAGGTTTATTCACATATATACTTTATTTCTTTAGAATCTTCTCTAAGTATACACTTGAGATAGTTCTAATACCCCTTTTCCTTTTGTCTCAGTAAGTTCCAATTCCTGGAACGAATGACGCTTTACCAAGATCATTCTCATTGAAACTTGAGGACAAGATTTGTTTCTTCTCCAACAGTAGATTAACACCACTACTAGCGAGTAAGGTGCTACCCACATGCAGGATTAGAAAAATAAATTTCCCATGTTTAAACTTTGCATAAATACAATTGTCCTCTACTTTCTCTTTAAACCCAAACTTTCTTATTGTACTATCAAACTTCAAGTACCAATGTCTTGAAGCTTGCTTTAATCCATAAATTGATTTCTTTTGGCGACATCCCTTACGTTCTTTTCCTTCCACGACAAAACCTTTTGAGTTATGCCATGTAAACTTTTCCATACAAATCCCCGTTGAGGAATGTGTCCTTACATCCTTCTGATGTTACTGTAAATCGTAATGTGCCACTAACACCATTATGATTCTAAAAGAATCCTTGCATGCTCATTATAATCTATTCCTTCTCTTTGTGTAAATCATTTCGCCACAAGTGGCGCTTTATTGCTTTCCATATTCCCTTTGGAGTCACATTTGTCTTGCAAACCCATTACAGCCTACTGTTTTGGCTCCATTGAGAATTTCTTCTTAGTCCCAAACATCGTTGGTATTTATCGATTTCATTTTATCTTCCTTTGCTTCTTGCCATTTAGACGAGTGAACGCCACTCATGGCTTTTTCAATTGAGGTGGAATTACCCTCCATTTGAATTTCTTTCTTAATATTGACTCCTTAGTCACCAGAAATATCTGATTTTCTTATTCTTTGAGACCTTCTGGGGCCTCGTGGCACTTCTTTCATATGGGGCTATTGTTACTCTTCATTGCCAAAAGACAATTGTTCTATAGCCTCCTGTATCACAAGATCCTTATTTACTTATTCATCTTCTTTAAGAGCTAACATCAGGTGTTGTCTATGTCATACAACATCAACATGTATTAAGCAATTTGTTGCTCTAAAACACTGTAGTGGATATGTAATCCCACTTCTATTCAAGCCTTAGGTATCTACATACCATGCTCTCCCAGATTACTCTATCTTTTATAAAGATGGTGTATCTTCAAATTTCTTATTTTGGGTTTAATCTGCTAAAAACTCATATGACGCGTTTAGCACTGCCTTGATAACTCTGAACTCGTCCAGTATGAATATTAGCCGACTATGCTATCTTCCTATTGGAACTGTAAAAGGTCCAGGAATTTAGCTATTTCTTTACTTTAGGGGTATCGTTATTATAACCGTCTTACTCCCTCAACGATCACATTCATCTTTTATAGATCACTTTTACCTTCAATGCATAGTATGCATTGCATTATCTGAAGTATGGGGAAGTATCTTTCTTAATTATCTTTCTTAATTAATCTTACATTTCTCCCCCTCGAAATGTAGTATAAACTTTTCTACCACAATTTTGAAACATTCAGAACTCTTGTGAACGAGGAAACTTTGATTACTTACTTCATCCACATGATTACATTATGCAAACAAAATTCGTATGGGAGTATATTTTCCTCATTACACTTCAAAACTCAACATAGTCTATTATTATCAATACTTCTGCAAGTCACGCTTGCATATCATTCTTATATTTTGGTTCACATGCAACTTTCTTTTGTTCTTAAACTCATTGAGTACTTAATAACCATGACACAATCAGAGCGTACGGTCAATACTAGGATAGCATAAGAGCTACCCTAAACTTCTCTCCATGTGCGGGATACACTTAGAGCACATGAGTCATCACATCCTTCTCCCGCCATGCGGGATAAGTACTATGCCAAAACTCTCCTGCCATGCAGGATTGGTTAACATAAGTACTATTCCAACTTTACCCCGCCATGCGGGTATTGTCTCAAACTTTTCCCACCATGCGGGTACTATCACAAACTTTTCCCGCCATGCGAGATAATTCCCTTGAACGGACATAACTGCTAGGATTGGCTCGTGTTCAATCATCAAATTCAGAAACAAATCTGAATATTCTTTAACACACATGTTTAATCCGACGTAGGTCAAATTAAACATGCATATTACTGATTACATTTCTCAAACAAACTCTTATTGATCTACCTCCTTTGTTTGATCAATATCCTTTAATTCTTTCCTTTCCAAGCCATTATTTAAAGAGAACACAGTCCCTTAAGCAATGGCATTCCTTCATACATAACTTGCCCTTAGGCATTTCATCATCTGAGTCACAAGTACCCAGCTCATTTCTCTTACTGCCTTCAAGAATGAAAGCATGGAGGTCTTTTGTCTGAAAAAATATTCAACAATAATGCTCATTAAATTTTAAAATCTTTATGTTCTATTCTATATCACCGTTGGGTAGAAATAGAATAAAATATCATTCTTCTACATTAATTCCACATCACCGTTTGGTAGAAATGGAATTAATGTATAGAGACTCAATAATCTTGAAAACATAGAACTGCTCCTCAAAATTAAATTCTCCCGTTGGTTCGAATTTAATTAGAAGACAATCAACTTCATTGCAGCGAAAACATGAAAATACATTTCTCTAGTTTAAGAGCATTCCTTGATCTTTATCTATTCTCTGAAAATTGGTCACTTTGATGCAAAATTCATCAGAGATTTAAACTTTAAATGTAAAATCATAAATAAACTTCTAATATTGTTATCATCAACGTTGGTCAGAAAATAACAATATCAGAACTTAACTTTACCATAAATTGGCTATTCCTCCAATTAATTTTTTTTCGTTGGTTCCAATTTTAATTAGAGGATGAACTTTTCCATAGTTTACTGAATAACTATAACTTCTCTTCAAATTAAATTCTCCCGTTGGTTTGAATTCAATGAGAAGATAATATTCTTTAACTTTGTAGCGGTAGTATGAAAAATTCTTGAAAATAATACTAATTCAGAAGCATTTTTACTTTACTCATCTGTTCTCTAAACAAATTATCACGTTGGATCAAATTTGAGTAGAGATAAAACATTTAAACTTAACTTTGTTCATTCAAAATAGCTTCTGAAAAAAATAATAAACTGAAAACATCTCCTTCTTGTTCATTTGGCCTGGAGGCCTGCTTGGCCCGAAGGCCTGATCGCTTGTTCGGCCCAGTAGCCGCTCGCGCAGCGCGCACCCGCGCCCAAGCCGCAACCTGGGCCTGGGCCGGGAAAGTGGCATCCCGCCTGGGCCGCTTTCGAACCGACCGTGCTCAGCCGTCGATGGAGATCGAACGGCCATCCGTGCCCAGCGGAGGATCAAAAGGCACCTGCGGCCGCCGTTCCCCTAAACCCTAGTTCATTCCTTCCCTCCCCTTCTCTCTCTCGCGCCGCACGCGACAACTGCGGCAGCCGTGGTGGCCGTCAGCGCCGGTGAGGGGTGGTGCCGCCTGAGCTTGTCCGGCTCCCCTTCCTTTCTCTCCACTACGCCGCAGATAGTAGCCACAGCAGCCGCCGGTGAACCGTACGACGATGGCGGCCTGAACTCGCGACGCAGGAGGAGATGGCGCCACCGTGGTGCCCCTCGCCGGTGCATGCGTGCGGCCTGAGCCGCGCGCGGCGCCGCCGAGCGGTACCGTGGTGGTGCCCTTTTGGGACCCCGAGCTCGTACGCACGGCGCAGCGGAGCGCCGGCGAGGTGGCGGCTCAGCACTTTCTCTTTGCTCTCGCGCACACAAACACTACGGTGACCTGAGGCAGCGACGACCACCCGAGGCGGCCGGAGCGGCAACGGCGTCCGCGCGTGGTGACTCGGCTCGATCCGCCCGCGCGACGGCGGGCCTTCTTACCGCTCTACGGCGGTTCTCTTCCGCGCTACGGCGGTGGTGACGGGGTGGAAGAGACTCGCGTAGGTCCCCTCCCCTCCATCCTTCCATTTCTTTCTTTTCTTTTAGGGTTAGGGTTTCGATTCCTCTTTCTTGATCCTCGGTTAGGGTTAGGGTTCTGATTTGCTTTCAGATTTGATTCGAGATCGAATCCCTTCTTTCCCAAACCAGATCTACAGCCTAAAACCTGGCTCTGATACCATTGTTAATGCTATTTCATCTAGGTGTGGATCCAGTGGGTGTTTACTTGTATTTGGGATAATCAGTGACTTAGAGATTCAGAAGGAGACAGAGAGAAGGTGACCCATACCTTCGGACTTGGCAGAGAAGGAAGTAATCGCCATGACGCCGGTGTAGGTGAAGCTCTGCGCTAGGCAACGACGGTCGGAGAAGAGGGGCATCGCAGTGGAGACCGGCGGTGGCGCTTCCCGCCGCTGGCAGTGCCTCCCTCTCGATCGGACTAGGGTTAGACGGTGGAGTTGTGGCGGCGGCAGTGAACCTCGTGTCAAGAGCCATTTGCCTCACCTCCTCTTTATAGGTACTGTGCGACGGGAGTCCACCATTTACTAGATGGCTGAACGTTCCCGATCAGAACGTAGTTAAGGGTTCTGTCTCAACCGTTGGGTCAAGACGGATGAGATCAATTTTAACAGTTGTTGGTACCTGGAAGAAGAACACGACGCCGTGGTCGTTGGGGTCGACGAGGGCGACGTGCGGCACCACCCCATGCGGCAGGCCAGCGGCGACGTAGGAATCGTGGTCCCACACCTCGGCGAAGGGCTTCTCATACTCGAACCTCCAGGGCTCCGCCGCCACCGGGTTGACGAGCGTCCACATCCAGATGCTGGGGTTCGCTGGCGGGGGCGCAGCGTCGCTGTCGGCCTCCACCTCGTAGGAGAGCCCCCGGACCTCCACGTAGCGGAGCTGGCCCTCGCTGCGGGCCACGAGGCGGCGCTGGGCGACGGAGACGCGGTGGAAGACCTCCTCCCGCATCTCGCAGTCGTCGGGCAGCGGGACGAAGCGCAGGATCGGGCAGGGGAGGAAGGGGTCGCAGTAGAAGACACCGTAGCCGAGCGCGAGCCACCATAGGCTTCCGTCGTGGGCGAGCACCGCGGCCTCAGAGCAGAGGTTGAGGGCGCGGTCGATGATAGAGACGTGCCGATTGAGCGGCTTGACGAACCACTTGAGCTTGGTGGTGGAGTAGCAGAGGAGCCTGTCTTCGCGGAGGGGCGAGGAGGGGGTATGGAGCTGCGCGAGGAGGTAGCTTCCGTCAACCTCCTTGTTTCCGAATTCCGATGAGACCGATGCTGCGGTCGGGGTGTACTTCGATGCGTAGCGTGAACGACGGGACCGCAGGCAGCCGGAATTTTGTGCCGTCGTGGTTGTCGCAGAAGAATAGGTCCGAGGCAGCGGGGTCGTTTCTGCCGGGGTCGACGACCTGGACGAGGAGGAGGCCGGAGCGGTCGGCGGCGAGGATGTAGGCGGATGCCTGCTGGTGTTGGGTGACGTAGCCGACCGGGGCGGTGGGGGCGGCGCGGTGGCTTAACAGCAGGTTCGCTTGGGCGGCCGACATGACGAGGGAGGAGGAGAGTGGCGAGGCGGTTTGGTTTGGGGGCTGGGATTTGAATCCATGGTTCCGTGGGGCGTGGCTGGTGCCTGGACGGCTGGATAGGACGGCGACCGCGGGATTTATAGGAAGGAGGAGCAAGTTGTGCTTCGTGGCGTGCGGGTCGCTTGATCCAGCATCTGCTAGGGTCCACGTGAGGTCATCCAGATCTTCCAGACCCACGCAAAGCAACGGCCAACGGCCAACGTGAGGTCACCATGCCGGCGTGAGGCGGTGCGTGTTGCGGCTATTTAGGGCCCGTTTGATGGCTCATGAAAAAACAGCTCTGACTCTGGCTTATATGGAAAAATAGTTTTTTTTACTCTGGATTATTTTGTACGAAAATGTTTGGCAAAACGGCTTCTCCTAGTTTTTTAGATTGTATACAAGATGTCAATTGTCCAAAATATCCTTATATTTCTTTTTTTCTCTTTTCTTTTTCTTTTTCTCTTCATTTTCCTTTTCTTTTTCTTTCCTTTTTTATTTCTCTTTCCTTCTCCCCCTTCTTTTCTTTTCCCCTCCTCTCTCCTTATCCGATCGGCATCTCTTTCCTTCTCTCTCTCGGGCGGCGTCCAGGCCATCACCCGCGCCCCCACCTCCGGTCCTCTGCCCTCCACCTTCGGCCCCGCACCCCCACCTCCCGCCGGCGGACGCTGCCGATGCTGCGCCCCGCCCGCCGCCGTGGTCTCCACCGGCGCATCAGGCGCGTCACGGCGCCGCCGGTGCTCCACCCGCCGTCGATCCGCCCCAAGCCCACCGCCGTGGTCTCCGTCGGCGCATCAGGCGCGTCACGCCGCCGCCGGTGCTCCACCCGCCACTAGGTTAGCCCCGCACCCGTGCCGCTCGGTCCCGAGGACAGCGATGGAATTGGACACGTTTGGATGGGGATGAGCCGTGATAAGCCACTATTTTTGGCTTCTCATGCGGGGAGGAATGCACTCACCGCGTTTTGCGGGGCTTTTGCCGGCTTTTGGTCGCAAGCCATCTCGAGGAGCCACCGTTTGGCACGGCTTCATCAAAAGCCGCTCGAGAAGCTGCTCGATGAGCCGTGCCTAACGGGGGGCTTAAACCGCTCCCGGGACGGACCTTCTTGCAGAAACGAGCACCGAGAGCAAGAGATGGAGATGGAAATGGAAGAAGTGGAGTCCACTTGGAAGGCCCTGTTCCGGCCAAGCACTGCCATAGCGTCCACGAGCGGCTCCTCGGGCCTTTCGAGGCCGTGGACGCGGACGTCCAGAACGGGAGCCGTCACCGGGGTTCCCGGCGCGGAGGCGGCACAGCGCGCGCTCGAGGGCGCCTCGATGGAGCTCGGCCTCACCGTCGCCAGCATGGGCGCGGCCCTCCACCTGGCGCTCCGGGGCGGCGCGCCATGCCCGAGCGAGCCGCTGGACTCCGTGGACGACCCCGGCGGGGACCCCGGCTTGTGGTGCGCACTGGAAAAGCTCGAGAACGCCGCCGAACTCGCCACCCGCGTGCACGACGCCGTGGAGCGCGCCCGCGGCCACCTGCGCGCTGTCGAGCTCCTGGCGGTCCTGGACGATGTCCAAGAACAGGGTGCATCCATGATCCATGGATCAATGCCCGTGTGCACTTCTTGCTCGGCGATGCTCACCAAACGGTGCCGCCGCCGCCGCCTGCAGCCCCCTGACGATGGCATGGCGCAGGACGCGTCGGTGGCGAGGCTCGCGCACACGCTGCAGCAGGTGGCGCCGCCGCTGCTATGGATCGTGGTCGGGACCAAGAACAGAACCGCGACGGCTAGGCCTATATATGCCAGGTGGAATGGGAACGGTCATGCCAGTGAGACAGCTTCAGTACCGAGGACCTCATCACTTCCAAAGTTCCAAGTCCACCCTATAGAGCAATGGGCATGTATGGAACTTCCAGGTTTGGTACAAATCAGTCAATACTGAACCATGTTGGCAAAGGAAATGTGGACAAGTGGCTCCATATGCTCATGGATAGCCAACAAGATCATGCTGTATACCATTCTTCAGATGAACACGATAATGACGAGCAGAATGCTTCAGAGGAGCAGCAAATGCAGAGCAGAACTGACGAAGAGAGCTGCAGGAATGGGATAACTGAATGTTCTGATGAGATCGTCGAGGTCGAGGACGAGATTGTTTCTGACCAGGGAGCAGAAAGAGGCAGGAACAGCTTTGGCATTAAAGAGAGAGAGGAAAAGAAGATGCGGTTCCCATCCCTAGGTCTGACAGCACCAGGGGTTCCCGGTCACTGCCATCATCACTCTCCAAGATCCTGGGATTGAGAAGAGGTGTGGAATGCGTGGGAAGGAAGCCTAAGTTGGCTGTCGACCATGACTGCAGATATGGCTGTGAGGATTCAGTGTCCACAAGCAGCAGCAAGTTCCTCAACAGATTGAAGCAGGCAATCAAGAAAGCAGTAAACAAATATAGGTCATTGCACCATACATCTGAAACTGTTTATTCTTCTTTCAGTGTGTTCAAAATCGATGCCATTTGTTATAGTCTCTGTAGCTGAATAAGTGAGTGAGCATAGCTTGCAGAGAGAAGACTTCTGTCTGATGCTTTGGCTGTTAGCTGTGTGATATTTCTTATGGTCACCCTGACGAGATCAGATTAGTGTGTGTACAACATTTTTTTTTAGAAAAGATGAAAACTATTCCTCTTCCTGAGCTGTAGAAGTCTGGGATTTATGTCTGCATTTCAGAACATCGATTTTTTACATTTTCCCTGTTGATCTGTTCGTGGCTTCTGCCTGTCAGCAGTTGGTGCTTTCAGGCTGCGTCATTCAGTTTAGTCAGATAATTTCACCATGAACAGAAATTCGAGATGACACATGACAGTGACACAATAGGGCATTCAAACTCAAAGGGATTACAACTATAACCCCAACCAAAAGCAGAAAACGCAATTAAACAACCATCGATCACCATCCCTTCAACAGCCTTGTTCGTTCCATCCCCATCTCAGGACGTTGGCTTGCGCCACTTTGCGTTCGGCGTCGCCGTGGCGGTGCTGCACTTCTTCCCCTTGGGCGGCGTCGGCGTTCCATGCGTCGACCCTCGCAACATCAGCGCCCATGCCGCCGCCGAAACAGCCGCATCCGGGACGGACCTTCTTCCAGAAACGAGCACCGACAGGCGAGAGCAAGAGATGGGGATGGAAATGGAAGAAGTGCACTGCCACAGCGTCCACGAGCTGTCCAAGCACTGCCACATCGTCCACGAGCTGTGCAAGCACTGCCATCACCGGGGGCCCGGCGCGAAGGCGGCACAGCGCGCGCTCGTGGGCGCCTCGATGGAGCTCAGCCTCGCCGTCGCCAGCATATGGGCGAGGCCGCCACCTGACGCACCGGGGCGGCGTGACATGCCCGAGCGAGCCGCTGGACTCCGTTGACGACATCACCGTGGACCCCGGCGTGTGGTGCGCGCTGGAGAAGGTCGGGACGGAACGTCGCCGAGCTCGCCACCCGCGTGCACGACGGCGTGGAGCGCGCCCGCGGCCACCTGCGCGCTGCCGAGCTCCTTGTGGTCCTGGACGAGGCCAGCGACAGCGACGCCGCCGACACCGCCCCGTGGGAGCGCAGAGCCCCTGCCTCTCCGACCAGTTCAGTGGCGCCATGGGCCATAGGCCAAGGCGCGGGCCAGATATCGATGGACGCGTCCTCGAGCGTGATCACCCTGACCCTGCCCTCGGCATTGCACACGACGGCGACTAGAGTCTAGAGGCACTGCAGCGCGGCGACCAGTGAAGTGTAGGCGTCGTTGCAGCGGTCTCCTGAGTCCTGCCTCGTCTAGTAGCGTCAGGATCAGCTCCGTCGATGGCGCGGAGGACATCTACGGAACCACGGCGCGAGCTCTTTGGTCGTTGACGCCGCGAGCGGGCACCAGGACGAGACGAATGCACGGAAGAGTTTCCCCAGTGTGGGCCGTGAGCCTGCTGCAAGATTGCCCTGCCACACCCGCCCACGGCCCACCAGGGCTATCAGTGGCAGCTCCCACCTCCGCGCCGTGACCCTGACACCTGGAAAGACGCAAGAACGCACGATCCCACACCGCCGTCGGCCCGTCGCCCTCGGCCACCACCTGCAGCGCGGCCTCGAACCCCGAGGCAAGCGCGAGCCCGCGGAACCTCATGCTACCCCGGCTCATCCCAGCTCCAGCGCGCACCACAAGCACGCCGAAGGCGGCACGGTTCTCGTCCTCCACGGCGAGGCTACAATCTACATGGTGCCTGCGGCATGGTACCGCGCCTCCGTCTGGCCCCGCGGAGCATGACCACGAGCGGCGCGACACCGCTCCGGACCGCACGATCCGCGCCTTGTTATCGGGCTCCAGCGACAGGTTGACCAATGCCGCCGCCGCGTTAACCTGCACGTCGGCGTCGGTAGTCGGCTGACAACAGCAAGGGGTGCAATGCAACGCGAGGGGGCGTAGCGTGCAGAGCTGCCTCCTTATTACCTCCTTGTTCTCTTGCGTGGCCTGCCGCAACAAGGCCATCGCCGCCGCCTGCTCCGTGGGAGTGGCGCCCTCCATTCCGAGCAGGGGCATGATCTCCTCCAGAGCGTCCCCCCTCTGACTGGAGCTCGGCTCCTGCTGTCCTGCACGAATTTGTCGACGCTGAGTTTCCTCACTCGAACCGACGAGGCGACTTGCTGTTGCTGGCGCTGCACAAGCGAGCTCCGTCACAAGCGAGCCTCCGTGCTGCTCCTGACGATGCGGCGGCATGAGGCGGCGCACGATCTCGTGGGCGATTTCCAGCGACAGCGGGGCCGGGTGCGGCAGCGGAGGCAGTCGCACCGGTTGAGGATGGTGGTGCGGAGCGCGACATTGGGGACGAGCACGAGTGCGGAGGAAGAGTGTGACTCATATAGAGATCGGCGGTCACGGTGGGCGGGGACAAGGCGAACGCGGCGCAGGCCTGGATGCAGGCGCGCTCGCCTCTTTGAGACGCCGAGCGCCTAGGGACACCTATCCAAAATGAACAGAACCATCCAGGCGTCCTCCTCCTCCACCGTAAGAGCGTGGCGCATCCAGCGCACCCCAGGCATTGCCAAGGCCGACTCCCACACATGCAATGGCTGCTGCGCGCAAGAGGTTCCGCGCCGCCAACATCCACTCGGTCCTGCTGGCCGAGAGGCCAGGAAACGACTGGGACATGAGGACGGCATCCCTGCTAGCCCGGACACGCGCGGTGGCGGAGCCCAGGCTCTCCAGCACAAACCAGTTGCCGGGAGTTCTCGACGCTGTGGTCAACCCAGCGCTTCCACCGCGGCACGTCCTCGTCCTCGAGGCCCCAGGACGTGCCTGGCCGTCTTGTGAAGCTCGCGGAGGCGAATGACCTCTCGGCGGGCGTCCTCGAGGAACGCCATGACTGAAGTTGCGTCCAGGACGTCGTCGGCGTTGATCGCACTGCCCCTCACGAGGCTATGCGCCACGCGGACGCACGCAGCTAGCTTCCGGTAGGCGGTGACCACGGTGTGGAGCAGTCCGGTTGTGCCATCGGCGACGATCCTGAGGGTGTCCAGCGCCGGCCGTCGTCGCCAGCTCCTTCCACTCCTGGTCCACTCCATGTCTCCATTCCCGCCGCCCGAGGTCTGGTTCGCTGTCCCGGGTTGCAGGCGTGGCGTGTAGCGGTGTCCCGGGTAGGAGGAGGGGGGTTTATAGCCAGGGCCCAGGTGTTATACCTAAAACATGATATCTAGGTATAAATCTAACATGTCTACTTGCACTTTGAATAAACCGTGAGTCCTAAGATATCTACTAGTACATGATAAGAGATAGAGTGAGAGAGAGAGGGGTGAAGGGGTGCAAACCATCGGTCACCTTGGAGGAAGATGGGCTCGCCATCGCAGTGTTTGGCGATAACCCGGTGACGGTGTAGTAGCGGTGTCGTCCGGGTCGGTCTAGAGGTCGCAGGGCAGCCCGGCGTCGTAGCAGTCCTCTGATGTGATGCAGAGGCGGTGGCAGCGATTCCCATCGCTGGCAGCGCCCCCTCTGTGTTCAGTTAGGGTTTAGGATTGTAGGTGGGGTGCTCGGTGGCTCAGGCGAACCTCGTGACTCGAGCGCCTCAGCCCCCACCTCCTATTTATGGCGCTGTGCGATGGGGGTCCACCAACCGTATTAGGGTTGGACGCCCCTGATCAGGACACGAATCCAAGGGCCCAATTAGCCGTTGGGCCAATTGGTGGAGATCAACTAACATTCTCCCCCTTGATCTCACTTATAACTTAAACTTAACTTACTTTTTTTTTGTTCCTATTTCATCACAGATCAGTGCATAGAGCGTGCCTCATCGTCACGATCAGTTACCATTAGATTAAACAGCTACAATACATATCTCTGTTTTAAAACAAATTCTTAACTAGGCTCTTATTGTCCAGAAATCATAGGCTTTCCCTTAAACCCATACCGGCTACGTGCTCTCTGAACACACTGGGTGCTAAGCCTTTTGTAAGCGGATCCGCGAGCATCTTTTCTGTTCTTATATGCTTAAGACTAATTATATGATCCCGGACTTTATCTTTCACAACATAAAACTTTATATCAATGTGTTTGGCAGCACCACTTGACTTATTGTTGTGAGCATAACATACTGCTGGATTATTATCGCAGTATAACTTAAGTGGTTTATGTATGTCGTCTACCACCTTCAACCCGGACATGAATTTTTTAGCCAATTCACCTGCTCTATGGCCTCATAACATGCTATAAACTCGGCATACATTGTGGACGATGTAATGACAGTTTGCTTTGAGCTTTTCCACAATATAGCTCCTCCTACGAGAGTGAATATGTACCCTGACGTGGACTTTCTTTCATCTCCCACATAATCAGAATCTATATACCCCTCTATGTGCAGGGAATCAGATTTTCTATACGTTAGCATGAGACCCTTCGTACCTTGCAGGTAACGCAAAACTTTCTTTACTAATTTTTAGTGTTCTATTCCTGGATTACTCTGATATCTGCCAAGCAACCCGGTAACAAATGGTAAGTCAGGGCGAGTGCACACTTGAGGATACTGTAAACTTCCGACAGCTGAACTATATGGAACCACTTTTATTTGATCGATCTCATATTGGTTCCTAGGATATTGAAATTCCCCATATCTGTCGCCCTTGACTATGGGAGCAGGTGATGACTTACAATTTTGCATACTGTATTTCTTTAGAACCTTTTTCTAAGTATGCCTTTTGTGATAATCCTAAAACTCCCTTTTCTCTATCTCGGTGAATCTCTATTCCTAGGACGAACGAAGCTTCACCGAGATCCTTCATATCAAACTTTGAGGACAAGAACTTCTTTGTTTCTAGTAGTAGATTAACGTCACTGCTAGCGAGCAAAATGTCATCCACATACAAGACTAGGAAAATGTATTTTCTATTATTGAACTTTGCATAAACGCAATTGTCCTCTAAATTTTCTTGCAACCCAAACTTTCTTATTGTACTATCAAACTTCAAATACCAATGTCTTGAAGCTTGCTTTAATCCATAAATGGATTTCTTCAGGCGGCATCCCATGCGTTCTTTTCCTTCCACAACAAAATCTTTCGGTTGTGCCATGTAAACGTTTTCCTCCAAATCCCCGTTTAGGAACGTCGTCTTTACATCCATCTGATGTAATTCTAAGTCGTAATGTGCTACAAGCGTCATTATGATTCTAAAAGAATCCTTACATGAGACTGGAGAAAATGTCTCATTGTAATCTATGCCTTCTCTTTGCGTGAAACCTTTCTATATTCCTTTTGGAGTCATGTTTAGTTTTGTAGACCCATTTACAGCCTACTGTCTTGGCTCCTTTAGGAATTGTTTCTAATTTTCAAACTCCGTTGGTTTTCATTGATTTTATTTCATCTTCCATGACTTCAAGCCACTTGGATGAGTGAGCGTTTCTCATGGCTTCTTCAAATAAGGTGGGATCACCCTCCATTTGAAATTCCTCACATTTATAAACTTCATAATCATTAGGAATGGCTGATCTCCTGACTCTTTGAGACCTTCTAGGGGGCTTGTTAGATGACGCTTGTTCTATATGAGGCTGTAGTTGCTCTTCCTCATGTATGACAACAGGTTCTTGGAGATCCTGAATGACAGGTTCCTCATGCTCATTCATTGTTGCCACAGGAGAACTAACAACAGATGTTGTTACTACAGTGTCTTGCACTGTTGGTACAACAACAGGTAACGTGAAAAATGGTTCCTGAATCATAGGAGTAGGCACGTATACCTGCTTCTCTTCAAAACTTATTTCTCACGCTACCATGCTCCCCCTGATCATATCAGCCTCCAAGAAAACAGCATGTCTTGTTTCTATAAACTTTGTTTGTCTGTCAGGACAATAGAAACGATAATCTTTTGACTTTTCTGGATAGCCAATGAAATGGCAACTGACTGTCTTAGAGTCCAGCTTCCCTATATTTGGGTTAAATACTTTTGTCTCAGCTGGACAACTCCACACACGTAAATAGTTTAGTGAGGGTTCATTTTCTGTCCACAACTCATACAGTGTCTTGGGCACCGACTTCCTTGGCACTCGATTAAGAATGTGAATGGTAATTTTTAACGCCTCCATCCATAAACTTATCAATAAGGTAGAGTAACTTATCATACTTCTCACCATATCCATTAAGGTATGATTACATCTTTCAGCTATTCCATTCTGCTGAGTCTCGCCCGGTGTAGAATACTGGGCTACTATACCATTTTCCTGTAAGTACCTTACAAAGGGTCCAGGAACTTGGCCATATGGGGTGTGTCGACCGTAGTACTCTCCCCCATGGTCGGACCTCACTATCTTAATCTTTAAGTTGTGCTGATTCTCTATTTCAGCCTTGAATATTTTAAATTTATCCAATGCTTCCGATCTTTCTTTAATTGGATAAATATAGCCAAAACGAGAATAGTCATATGTGAATGTTATAAATGAATCATAACCATCCACACTCTTCACAGGAAAAGAACCACAGATGTCTGTGTGAACTATTTCTAAAATTCATGCGCTTTATTTAGCATCTTTCTTTATTTTCTTAACATACTTTCCTTTTATGTAATCTATGCATTGTTCTAAATTTAAAAATTCTAAAGGCGGAAGAATTGATTTCTATTCTCCCCCTCGAAATATGGCCTAAACGACAGTGCCATAATTTCCAAGATACATCATGCACTCTCTTCCGCTTATTTGTTGCATTCATAGACGAGGAAACATTCTCATTCTCAGTACTTATATCATTCACATTCTCAGAAAGTGATAATAAATAAAGCTTGTCTTATCGGAAGACAAGACCAACACATTTATTATTATAAACAATCTGACATTTGTCTTTACCAAAATCGCAATCATATCCATCGTCATCTAAACGTGACACACTTATTAAGTTTCTTCGCAAAAAGGATACAAATAGAACATCTGAAAGCTTAAATAGAAAACCATCAACTAATTCTAGAGAAAGATCTCCAATGGCTTCAACTTGAGCTTCAACTCCATTTGCTACTTTAATTCTTCTTTCTCCTCTTTGCAGGGTCCTCCTCGTATGGAATCCCTATAATAAATTTGCAATATGAACAGTTGCACCTGAATCAATCCGCCAAGTAGATTTTGTATAACTTAAATACAAGGATTCATATATGAATGTAATGAAATCCCCACCTCTCTTTAGCAGGCTCTTCAGGAAGTCTGAATAATTCCTCTGGTAGTGTCCATGCTTCTTACACCATTTGCACTGATCCTTTTCAACTTGAGCATTGTTGTTCTTCTGATGGTGCTCAGTCTGAGGGGTTTTTCCTTGAGGTTTGACATTCTTATTGAAATTCTTTTTCTTGTCCTTGACAAGGTTAGCAGAGTCACCCTGTAAGGACTTTAGCCTTTGCTCTTCTTGAACACACATTGCGATGAGGTTTTTTATGTCTCATTTGTCGGGTTGCATGTTGTAGTTAACAACAAAAGTTTCATATTCCTTTGGCAAGGAAGCAAAAACCAAATGAATTAGAAACTCATCCTTGAGCCCCAAATCCATTGGCTTCAGCTTCGAAGCCGTGTTGCTCATCTTCAAAATATGCTCTCTGATACCGCCACCAGTATATTTTTTATTGAACAATTTCTTGATCAATGTACTAGCATAAGCCTTTGAAGAGCCAGTGAACTGACTCTCCACCTTCTTAAGGTACTCAGTGGCGATATCACAGTCTGGGATAGACCCCCTTATAGCATCTGGGATTGTGGAGTTAGCCACCATCACGCACTTGTGGTTTGATATGTCCCATTTCTTGCGTTCAAGATCATACTTTATGCGCACTTTTGCATGATCTCGCTGTCGAGCAGTGAAATCAGCATCAGACTTGTTTTCTTCCCTCACCGGGTCCACTGGCATGGGGAGGTGAGCGCTAAGTCATTCTCGGACAGCTCAAGTGCGAGCTCATACTTCTCTCGACATACCCTATAATTGCCCCCTTCTAGAGGTGGTATGTGCGAGATGAATGCCATTGGGTTGAGTCCTGAAAAACATCGTCAGAGATAGTAAGAAAATATATCATTATAATTGCATACTTTAATTTAACGTTGGTCAAAATTAAACATACAATATTCTTATACACTAATTCTACATCACCGTTGGGCAGAAATAGAATTAATGCATGAAAAACTTATGATTAAACATTATAATATTGCTATTATCAACGTTGGTTAGAAAAATAACAATATTATAATTTACTGATTAAAATTTGACTACTCTTCAAATTAAATTCTCCCGTTGGTTCGAATTTCATTAGAAGATTATTAACTTTAATAGTGTAGCGGAAACATGAATAAATAATAATTATCTACTTTTTAGAAGCATTTTCTTGTTCATATCTACTTTCTGGAAAAAGTAACACGTTGGTGTAATTTTACCAGAAATTTTAAACCTTTGAAATTCATCAAAATTCATTCAAATCTGCTTCTAAAAATTAAATAAACTTCAAATCATTTCTTGCTATTCATTCCGACCCGGCCTGCAACAACAGTAAGCGGCCCAGCAACTACAGGATGCGGCTCGGCCTGCAGCAGCAGCTGTTGCGCGCGCGCTCGCGACACCTTCCCCGCGCCCAGGCCACAACATGGCCCTGGGCCGGCAAAGTGGCCCGCCGCGCTCACCCGCCTGGGCCGAAACTCGGTCCAGTGAATCGTGACCGTCAGATCGCATCCTGGTGAAACCCTAGCCCATTCTCTTCTGCCCTTTCTCTCTCTTCGCCTCGCTCCTTTCTCTCCTCAGCGTAGCAGCAGCGAGTAACCGAGCGAAAGCAAGCGCAAAGATGGCGCCGTCGTCGGCCCCTCGCTGGCGTGCGCGCTCCCCAGTGGGTGAGCTCGCCGCCGTCGAGCGGTCTAGGCGGCGGTGCCCTGATCCCGAGCTTCCGAAACCCTAGATCTTACCCGGCCGCTTCTCCTCCTTCTCTGTCTCCCACTGGTCTGCACACCCAATTGGGATCATCTTTCTAATGATGTTGGGAGGAGAACCTAGGTGAAGTACACCCTCCACTGCGATGTCATCATCATCATCAGCTCCATGGCAATGTAGCTCCTTCCAAGCCCTTGCAACCAACTCACTAAACGATGGCTTCTCATTGAATAACACAGACACGCTTTGCATCTCAACAAACTCAACATATCCATAGCGGTCTCTTTCCATGGTATATGCTCACTAGATTATCCATCTAGTAGTTCAAACAAAAATTAAAATACAGTTCGTTTAGTCCCAAGTAGCTGTTATATAGTACCTCTCTAATAGATACTAACCAACTACACCCTAAATAACTATGTCACTAGTTATCTAACTATGTTTATCTCACTAACTAAATCAACTAGCTATCAAATAACTATATCTATGTACCTATATCACTAGCTATCTAACTATATTTATCTAATTATATCTATCTCACTAACTAAATCAACTATCTACATCATGTCATTTACTAGAAACTACCAAATAATCTAAGTAGCACTACAATTCAAGCTAACTAAATACCTACATTGCATGTTCAAAAATTTTACCTGTCCAAGTCAATGCAACTATGCGACGCAGACGTGGAGGACGGAATCGACGACGAGGTCGTGGCGCGCGGGCGCAACTGCGGTGGACGGCGCGGACGCGGTGGCTGGCGCGGGCGCGGTTGGCCGGCACGGGAGCGGCCGCGATGGCTGGCGTCTCCGCAGCCGCGGGCGGCGGCGGCGGCGTGGCAGCGCTGGTTCGGGGAAGGAGAGAGAAAGGAAGAGGACCCATATGTAAGACAGGGCTTGGCGCTAATAACCACGGCGCCGAGCTCGGCGCCAAGATCTACAGTGCCAAGTTGCCGCCAAGTCACCGCTACGTCTGCGTCAAGCCCAAGATCTAGGCGCCTAAATCTATGGCGCCGAGACGTGTAAACTCGGCGCCACCAATGATGGCGCCGAGTTAAAGGTCCAAATTTTGAAATCATACCTCCCGAGTCATATTTGTGAAATTTTTTGAAAAAAAGGCTCAAAAACAAAACAAAAAAAAATCAGTCACCGGTGCTGCGGCTTCCTTTTCTCCGTCAGACCTCGACCCTAACAAAATTCAAAGATTACAGATTCGTTTGTTTCTATATCGACATCGTCTGAGCCAATCAGTTCATATATATATGGAAGGAGAAGGACTCGTCCCGTGTATCCAGGCAGCCAATCCGAGTCCGATCGAGGACAAGATAGGCGGCTCGCACGTGATCCATGATCGTATCGTATACATGTTCCCCGACCTGTTTCCGATCCTTAGTATTTTTCTTGCATGAAAGTTTTACATACATACAACTAGTAGACAAGCATGTGCAGCACGTATGTGTCTCAAAAAAAATATTTAATAAGAGAAGTAACAAGAGATTTATAAAAAAACATTTCATACATGTAATAACATGTAAAAAAAATACCCATGACCCACACGCATGGTCTATCATTGTGATAAAATTTAATCAGTGTTTGTTCATGGTCATTTATGGAGCTTGCTTCAACATGCAGATTAGCTGAGATTCACGTTGGCCATCTCCATCTTACTGGCGGTGGTGTTCATGCAACTTTTTTTAGGAAGCCATGTTGCACACCTAATTGATTATGAAACATGGTTACATCATTTACCAACGTTTTATGAATAAAACCAGGGGGCTTATTGTCGACGAAATCTAGTCAACAGTCTACCGAGGGGTATATCCACGATAGTAGATGATCGGTGGAGGTGCGCGTAATAGGAACCGGATGGTAACAGAGACACAAGACACAAGATTTATACAGGTTCAGACCGTCAGCATGACGTAAAACCCTACATCATGTGCTCTATTATTTTGTATTGATTGTATATCATATTCGATATCTCATCTAGGGGACCCCAGCCTCTCCTTATATACTCTGGAGGGGTAGGGTTATAAAGAAAATATCATATTTGGTATTATACAATAAATCATATCTTCTTGTAGCCTTGCAGTGCACGCCTTGATCTTATGGGCTGAGCCACCTTTCATGGTGCGGCCCATATCTTGTCTTGTGGGTATCGGGGGTATATCCCCCACAGCTATTCCCCGAGTGCATTGTATCCTTTGAGCAACGCTGTCTTGAACAAGTCCGAGCAGTTTGACGTGAAGCCGACTAGTTTAATTGGTGATCCGAGCAGTGGAAGTCGAAGCCGACCAGTTTAACTGGTTAGGAGACCTCGGACTTAGCCAAGTAAAACTTGCCAAAAGCATGCAAGGGGCTCAAGATTAATTTTAAAAATTATTCACCTCAGATGAAGTGTAGTCACTTAGACTCCGTTTGCGAGATCGGATGATTATCATCCGTAATTTAGTCAATAAGGAGGGTAAATCAAAAAATAAGCACTACATTCACCGTCTGGTGAAGTGTAGCCACTTAGTCTCCAAGCCTGCTGGAAAATAAAGAATGAATCTTGTAGCAAGGTCAAAGAAAACAAGTTTGAAAGCTTGCTGACAAGAATCCGAACGTCGGGGAGTCTCCAGCTTAGTTGGCGAGCCCCTAGCGTGGCTGACGATGAAACGACGAACAATCCGACCAGTTGGTTGGCGAAGAATCAAGCACCGAGCAGCCCAACCAACTGGTCAGCAACGAAATCCATGAACCTAGCGGTCCAACCAGTTGATCGGCGGAGAAAACAGCGACAGAGCTTGCCGGAGACATTGACGTTAGGTGAAGTATACACACTTAGGCTTCATTGGTGAAGTCAGATGATCATCATCTATGACTTAGTCAAAGAGGATGTTAGTATTGATACATGTGCTGCATGGTGCAATGTATACCTTGTAATTCTCGAGCCTGACAGTAGGTGAAGAATGCATCTGGTGTCAGGATCAAAAAATTACAACGATCACTTAGTCAGAATAACTGAGTCCTAGCTTAGCCGAGCACACAGCCAGTCCCCAGCTTAGCTAAAGACCAGTAAGAGGAAAAACAGTACACTCACCGCTAGGTGAAGTGTATACACTTAGTCCCCGAACTTACTGTAAGATAGAGCAGTATCTTGTAGCAGGATCAAGGAAACAAGTAAAAAGGACGAAATCTCCGTGCTTAGCACTGGACATTGGAGTAAAATTTGAAGAGTGCCGAGCACTTAAAAATAGAGAAAAAATGGAGAGTTCTTAGCACTTTACCATTGGGGAAAATTGGAGAGTGCTTAGCACTTAAACCCCTCGGAGAAAATAGAGAGTGCTTAGCACTATACCGTGGAGAAAATGGAGAATGCTTAGCACTATACCGTGAAGAAATTGGAGAGTACTTAGCACTTGACCGTGGCCAAATTTGGAGAGTGCTTAGCACTTGACCATGGCAAAATTTGGAGAGTGCTTAGCACTTAAACCGTGGTGAAATTTGAAGAGTGTTTAGCACTTAACCGTGGTGAAATTTAGAGGGTGCTTAGCACTTGGCCGTGGCGAAATTTGGAGAGTGCTTAGCACTTAACCCTGGTGAAATTTGGAGAGTGCTTAGCACTTAAACCATGGAGAAAATGGAGAGTGCTTAGCACTATACCGTGGAGAAAATAGAGAGTGCTTAGCACTTTACTGTTGGAGAAAACTGGAGAGATAACCCGACAAAAACTAGCCTAGACATTTAGTATGCTTTGAGGCCCATTGAACCGTAAAGAACTTAGCTCTTGTGCATGCTTAGGAGCATAGGCGTCATCGAGGAGCCGCTGCCAACCGCCCATGACGCAGAGCGCTGCTGCTCGTGCATGTTTAGGTGCTAAGTCAAGGACAGGGCTGCTTCTGGATAACGCAAATGAGAACGTGACTGGTCGGCGGCGATGAAATTGCCCAGCCCTTGAGCTTTCTGGCTTGTCGTCATGACGGCGGTCGCGGTCGTTATAACGCCATTCTTCGCGGCGATCATTTGGATGCGGCAGGCGATCGGAACGAGTAGCCCGGTCAGCTCGCTTAGCGGCTCGCTTAACAGTTCGGACGGTTCGCTTGACAGCTCGGACGGCTCGCTTGATAGCTCGGACGGCTACGCGGAGTGGTAGCCAAACGAGCGTAATCGGAGCTTGACGGAATCAATCCGTGGGGGGAGGCGAAGCCCATGAGCATGTCCAACCGAGGTGAGGGCGTAGTCCGATTTAAATGGCGATAGTATGCGTCATCTTAAAGATCTTTTGTAGAACATCTCAAGGACCGTCAAGGAGCTTTTCACAGGTAGCATTGAAATTGTGCTTAGCGTGTGGCTGCTCTACGTTGTTGATGAAGTTTTCCGGTCGGCGGCGACGTGGCTGTGCAGCCCTCGATCCCTCTGACCGATCATTATGACGGCGTTCGCGATCGTCGTAGCGCCTATCGTGATCTTTACAACGCTGATCTTCGCGGTGATCATAATCACGACGTGGGTGGCGATCGGAGCGGGAAGCACGAGCAACGTCATCCTAGAATGCAGATATAGGCCCTCGAGCAACGATGTTTGGAGAATAATCATGGAGAAACAAAATGGAGACATCATGGCAAAAACTTTAAATGCAGATATAGGAAGGGTACTTATCTTTAGTCATAAAGTCTGATTGGCGGCGTATGACGTTGTCTGGTCGACGTCGACGAAATTGCTCGGCCCTCGAGCTTTCTGGCCTGTCGTCATGACGGCAGTCGCGGCCGTTATAAGGCCATTCGTCGCGGCGATCATTGCGACGCGGTAGGCGATCGAAACGAGTAGTCCGGTCGGCTCGCTTAGTGGCTCGCTTGACGGCTCGGACGGTTCGTTTGACAGCTCGTACGGGTACGTGGAGTCATAGGCGAATGGACGTAATCGGAGCATGATGGAGTCAATCCACGTGGGGAGGCGAAGTCCTTGAGCTTGTACGACTGTGGCCAGGGCGCAGTCCAAGATCTTCCTTGCATGCCTAAGATACGTGAGGTTGCCTGCATGGTGGTGTAGATCCAGATGCATATGTGCTTGTATATCTCTTCAACTACTCCAATTAGCTTGTATGGCCGACCAGCATCTTTGGTGGAAACACTGCTCCACATCGCGTTATCGCCGGCCGCCTTTCCTGATTGCCGGTTGTCATGATCCACGGAAATGATCTTGCGTATCCGATCAAAAATCATGAGCAACAACAAGATGTGATTAGGTTTCTCCCAACCGAAATCATGCATACATATGGATATATCTGGAAGTATAATAACAATATTTAATTAGAAGCACTTGACTTAGCTTTCTTGCATTGCTTGACTCCGATATTGTTGTCCTGTGTTGTGTCTATTGGAGGCGCATGGCAAGGCGTCGGACTCCAGCACGTGCGGCCGTTCGCCGAGGAAAGTAATCCGTTGCGTGCCAGCGTTGAGTTGCCGCCGAATGCTGAGTTGCCGGCAATGTTGGTTGAAGAAAAGATTCCCATCTAGTTCGTCACAAAATCATCACGCACATCATTTACCAACGTTTTATGAATAAAACTAGGGGCTCATCGACCCAAATACAATTATCTTTCAAAGATAAAGATAAAGCTACTCTAGCTAGTTCATGTGTCACCTTATTATTCCTGATCACAATGCTCAATGGAGATTGCGTCGAAGTTCTGCCACAGAATGTTACAGTCCTCATAAATCGGTGCACCAGCTGCAGACGAGATACCCGCAAGTCTCATAGTTTCCATGACTTCCAAACAGTCCGATTGTATGATGAATCTGTTGCATCATGTACATGTTGCGCTAACAGCCAAAAAAAACAGCAACCCCTCCTTGAGTGCCATCACCTCCGTCGTTGGAGCGTCAACCACATGCTCAAGATAAGTATATGATCCAGCTACGAATGATCCACTCGACTCTAATAATTACACCTGTTCCTCCGTTGCCGTTTTCCTCTCTGAAACTTCCATCAGACCATCAACATTATTAGTCAATAGCTTCCCTTTCGGCGGTTTCTTCCATCCCTCCCTTGGTCTCTGACGGTCCTCTTCATTTCCCTTTGATAGTTTGTTGTCAGAGTAGCAACTGGTATGGCTGATTGTGCCTGTTGCTGGATGGCCTCGCCATGGACAAATTTCCTGCGTTCCCACCAGATATACCAACCTCTCCCCTTAGTATTAATTCAGCAAGTCCAACTCGATTCAGCTTCTCGAGAGGTCTAGATATGTTGATCATTTCAGCCATCAGTACTGAACCTGGTCTATCTGTTCCCAGAACCCTTTCCATCTTGTTCCGTATACCAATTAAGTGGCTGCCAAATCTCCTTGGCTCGGTTGTAGGTGAACAACAAGTGTTTTATGTGTTCACAGCTCATATGACATGCTGGACAACTATACTTGAATTTTGTATTTTTCGATTTGCTAGAATTCCCTTGCATGGTAAAGCACCATGCAGTACTGTCCGTCCAAAGATTTTGATATTGCTAGGAACTTGTAATTGCCATAAATTTGCCCACACCCTTCCACATCACCCAGTCCACTAGCTTGTTCCTATATTAGATTTTCACCATTTATGCATCCATTGTTGGTGATAGGCTGACCTAACTGGGAAAAAAAACTATTTCGGTTGAAGTGCCACGCTACTAGATCTTCTGTGCCAACAGTACGTGAGCGGGATTTGTAGAATCCGGTGCACATTAACTGGCCAGAACAAAGCCCTTCGTAGAATTAGAAGAACTTTTTGTCTTTGACGAAATGATAAAAAGAAACTAAAGACACATTACAAAACTTCCTATAGGAATACACAAGGAAATGATACAATTGGCCAAAATAGATAATGAGGATCATCTCCAAATCATTTTACATTTCTCAACAAATGTAATCTGTTTGGCTATTATAAGTGCTTTGTCTGGGTAAAGAAGAACTTGTCAATTTGAATTATTGGGTTTAAGAATTTTTCTATAACTTAAATGATTCAATAAAAGTTTTTTTCTTTTAGTTACTAATCTTTTTGTTGGATTTCACTAACCAGCGGTTGGGAACAACTAATTCTTTAGGTCTACAACAATCTTGGATGGGCTCCTAATGAGCATATTTTCACTATTTTTGTTGTCACGGGATTGATGAGTTCACCCACAGTGGTTACCAGGTTATTCCCTCTTGGGGTCATGATTTTGAGATTATGACGTGATGGGATTCATCAATCTTCCCATATTTTGATTTGAGAACCATCCCCAACTCTCCAAATATATCCTCATTTGAAACACTCCAACCCTGCCAAAATGTTTTTCCATCCATATTTGTTTACACCAAAATTTGGAGAGAAAAGTGCGGGAACTCGAAACTTCCAAAATCATGCCGATCAAGGAATCAATTGCATAAGGATCAATATCAGCTGATTCAGGTACGACTCTGGAGTCGGATCTCTTTGGATGATGTCAGCAGATAGCGATAATGAACTACGGTCGGCGCCAGAAAACTACATATCGGACTCTACAAAAAAGGGAAATATTAGGGTCTAAGTTATCTTAAATTAGAAATGTTTTCTTCTATACCTAAGGTTGTAATGAGTCGTACTCGAGTAGAATTCATGTTTAGGCTCCGCGTATAAATATTGGACCCCGGCTATTGTAAAGGACACACAATCAATAAAATACAAGTTACTTACTTTTTTCGGCTCCAGCCACCCCTTAGGAGTAGGAGTAGAGTAGATCTCGGTGAGTTCTTCAGCAAGTACTGCTGCATCAATCCGGTCGACCTCCACTGCTTGTCTATAAGTACCGTCATGGCTTATACTTCTGTTCGTACGGCTGCATCGATCCGGTCGACCTCCACTGTGACTCTGGTATAAGCTAGTTATCGACTTTCGTCTAGTTCAAGTAAGGCTGCATCGATCCGATCGACCTCCACTGCTCGAACTAGATTAAAGTTAAGTTATCGGCTCTATCTAAGTGGCGTTCCTTCGGATAGATTCATTAAGTTACCGATATTGCTTATTGCTTCCATTATTTATTTAATTACAGTAATATCACTTCGCCCGATTGGGATTGATCTAGATCGGCCTTATATCCTTTTTAACCCATCGTTTGTTAATCTGAATTTGATCTAATCTGCATCTTAAATGATGAGTTATATTTTATCGGCCGTTTTATGTCAATCTTGATCGCGTATAGTGTGCGGTTAAGACATGTTTGGTCTTGAGTAGATCTGTTGGCTACTGAAAACCGCTTCATGGCCCGTTATCACGGCCTGTGTGATTCTGCCTCACACCCCACTGTTAGCACCATTGAGTGGGGATCGTTACTCAGTAGATTTATTCCTGAAAAAGCATGACCTTAACTGTGCGCTATGCCTGAATCGGCTGTTTTAGCCGATATCGAGTGCTTTCACGAACAGTTCACGTCACGAGACCGTTGAAGTAAAGATAGGTTGAAAGATGTGTTAGCCCCATGATCTTATTATTGTATTACGGCCTGCATGATTCTGCCTCATGTCCCACTGATATTAGTAATAAGCTAGGGTCATCAAATCTATTGTTGTTTCTACAGCCTGCATGATTCTGCCTCATGCTCCACTGGTCATAGCGATAGATGAGATTTAATATGTTCATTAAATTTATCTTTATTGAAATGGTTAAATGATGATGAGCTATTTCTTTTATATAAAAAGGGATTTGGTTACTTGTAGTCATTGGCTTAGTATAAATTAATCGTTGTTGACATCCTTTTGCCATTGACTAATGTTTGTCTAAATAACGAGATCTATCCTGAGTGATAACCGTTTTACCTTCTATGATTCCATGAGCTTTAATTGATTTATTCTTATGAGTATGCAGAAATCGACTACTATCCATATTGGCTCTCAGAGCCGCACATTCGGGACTGTCTGGCAACACCGGTATGTTTCGCCTTAAATTACTGATTAGCTTTCTCTCCTTGTCAATTGCAGGGTCAAATTGACTGGCATGTCTCGGGAGGAGTGCGCAAGATCGACCATCCCTGCGCTGAAGCTAGGCGGATCTCCAGCTCCATCGAGCGGGCCCTTCCGGCTTGCTCGTGTGCCCTCGGCACGGGTGAAATTTCGTGCCGACACACATTCTTGGAACGCCCGGTGGGACCCCACAATCGTCGTGGCGGTTTACAACAACAATGACATCCTTATGGTACATTATGAAGATCTACCTGATGGAGATAAAGATGTCATCGGCAAAGCTATAGAAGAGTTTCAGAACAAGTGTTTGTTGTCCTACACCAAAACACGTGACAACATAATTGTTCAGAAATATCCACTGTCAAGAGTTCTATTACACGGGCAGACAGATACAGTTGAAGCTGAAGACAGGCGTTTCTTTACAGAAATTGTAAACAAATCTGTTCGTGATGCCATATCAAACCATAATGAAGCTTTCTTGGACACATTCCACAACGCCATGAAAGAGACGATTCATGGGTTTCCAGTTGGTCAAGTTGGGCCGGCTTATTACAACATTCCACATCTGTCGACCCAAGGGACTAATCAAGTCGGTACCAGCCATCAAGAAGCAGCACCAACTGGTAATGATGATCTCCAGGCAGTTCAAGGTTCATCTGAACAAGCTCAAGGTACTACTATGAATCAGATACAGTATAATCCTGGACCGTCAGTACAACATGTGCAATAGCCGGCAGGGCAAGGTCAAAACTAAGTGATTAATTTTGGTACATCAGGCCACATACCGTCGTCGACTCAAAAAATAGCACCATCAATTCAAAAGATCCATAGAGATATAGATCCTCATGTCTACAATTAGAGACTTCAAGCAGCAAACCAGCAAAGGACCCAGCAGATAGAGATTCCACGAGGGTATCATTATGACACAGATTATAATACCCTTCACATAATTCCGAATCCAGGGTATCAAGGCACACGGGATTTCAATCCACAGATGGGTCAGCAGGTGTAGATAAATCCAAATTCACATGCTGACGAGTTGTTGCTAAAGGTGACTGAGATGATGAAGAATATGTTCGATCTGAAGCCAAAAGACTTGACCTTTTCATACAAACGCCCATATCCAGAATGGTATGATTTGGTCGCACTTCCTGCAAATTACAGGCTTCTAAAATTTGCTAAGTTCACTGGCCAAGACAGTATGAGCACAATAGAACATGTCAGTCGGTATCTTACACAATTAGGCGAGGCATCAGTTGAGCAGGCCCATCGAGTTCGTTTCTTCTCCTTGTCCCTGTCAGGACCAGCCTTCACTTGGTTTTCATCACTGCCGGTCAACTCCATTGCCAATTGGGCTGACCTAGAAAAGAAATTTCATACATATTTTTACATTAGGACTGGAGAAAAGAAGATTACCGATCTGACAACTATAAGGCAGAAGACTAATGAATCGGGCACTGAGTTTCTTCAGAGGTTCTGAGAAACTAGGAACTTATGTTTCTCATTAAACTTGGCTGATGATCAGCAAGCTATTTTAGCCATTCAGGGAATGCTGCCAATGTGGAAAGAAAAATAGCTAGGACAAGAATTTGACAACTTGGGTCAATTGGCTCAACGAGTGGCAGCGCTTAATAGCCAATTCCAGAGTATGCGCAGAGATACCCGATTTCAAAAGAGTACCACATTGAATGAAGCTTATAATCCATACTCAGTCGATGACGGTTATGAAGATGAAGAAGAAGTGGTTGTTGCGGCTGAATGCAATTAGGGCAAAAAAGACAGTAATGGTGCCAAATCCTTGAGGAAGAGGAGTCGAGGAGAGCTATGACTTTGATGTCACCGAATCAGACAAACTCTTCGATTTCTTGCTTGAGAAGGGGCAGATCAAGTTGTCCGATAATCATGTTATGTTGCCCCCTGATCAGTTGAAGAATAAGAAGTTCTATAAATTCCATAACGCTACTTCTCATTGCACTAATGAATACAGAATTTTCCAGCAGCATATACAGAGGGCTATTCAGCAAGGAAGGCTCAAATTTGATACGCCTCGGAAAATGAAAATTGATGACAATCATTTCTAGGAGATCAAAACATGGTCGATGCTAGGCTGCTCAAAGGAAAGACTAAGATTTTAACATCAACCAAATCAAGGGAAGCTGAAACAGTCGATCTCAAGATGCAAATATCGGCCGACGAATACAGGAAAATTAAAAGATGTCGCGACAAGCAAAAGAGCCGATATGAGCAGGGAAAAACATCAAAAGAAGGGGCGACAAAGCCGCGGGTTACATCTTGAATTCTATTGAATAAATGGCAGCGGCAGAAGGAAAAGGATTATTAGCGTTGGTTAGAAAAGCAAGAATACCAGCGTCAACAGGAGAAAGAGAGGTATGAAAGAAAGCAAGCCAAATTGCATTGGAATTGTCCTTTCTTCAGACATTGCTGGAACGAAGGTTTAAAGTTGCCTACCAGGAGTAACTGTCCAGAGTGCAGCGATCAGTATTGGGAGTTTAGACAATCTCAAGCCAACCGCTGGTCTATCCATGCTCAAGATGCATATCACCATAATAACGTGGATCAGCGCTTAAAAAATGAAAGTGTTCATAATCAGCTGGGAAAATGAGTTGTTGATCAAGATTGGGCTGATTATGAAGAAGAAGGCAACAAAAGAGAATATGTTTGACAGGAAGGCCGATGGTGTCCAGGAGGTTTGACAAGAAGCCAGAAGACAAGGGTGTAATGCCTAAGGAATAAAGAGTTGGAACAGGCTCAGGCATCCGGTAAACCTCAAGTATGGCGTACTAAGCAAACAACCGATAGAAAGCAACCATTGGCTAATATTCAAATGGCTTTTCTGTTGCCCTCAGAATTTAGAGCTCCGGCAGATCAAGAAGTTTATTTAGATTTCGATGAATCAGAGTATGAGGAAATAGTTGCTAAGTTGACGGTCATACATCAAGCAATATTTGATAAACCAGTCAAGCATCGGCACCTAAAGGCTTTATATGTAAAAGGTTTGGTTGATGGGAAGCCGATGAACAAAATGTTGGTGGACGGAGGTGCTTCTGTTAATCTCATGCCTTACACCACATTTTGTAAACTTGGCAAGGGACTAGGAGATCTGATTGAGACTGACATGATGCTTAAGGACTTTAGAGGTAATATGTCTAAAACCCGGGGGGCAATAAACGTCGAACTAACAATCGGGAGTAAGACTCTGCTCACCACATTCTTCATCATTGATGGAAAAGGGTCGTACAGTTTGCTCCTTGGTCGTGATTGGATTCATACGAACTATTGTGTACCATCAACCATGCATCAGTGTTTGATTCAATGGCATGGAGATGATGTCGAACTGGTTCGTGCTGATGAGTCTATGAGTATCACAATAGCCGATCTAGTCTTTTGGGAACTAGGAGATTTTGAATGCTTTTCTAGCAAGTTATGGGAAGGAGGCTTCATTAAGATCAGCAATGAAAGCCAACAACCGATGCAAGCAATCGATTCTGAGAGTTTGTTTTAGTTAGTAGTCATGGCTTCGCATCGGCCGTTGGAATAAGGGAAAATAAGCATTAGTTCTGAATATGGGTTTAGGGCGACGTATGAATGCTGAATGGAATCCTAAGTGTGGGTCAGAATTGATGGATTTCTTAAACAAAGTTTTGTCGCACTTGATGAGATGCTTGCTCTGGATCGATCGATCGTTTAACATTTGGTTTGAAGAGTTCTGGGATAACATATCAATGGTGATCGACGAAAAATATTTAAAGGGATGTTATCCTAGTATTTGATCAACACTTGATAGCCGATTCGTTGAGTCCTCGGCTCTAATAGCCTGTACCAGAAAGGTATCGCCTCTAGTTCAAAAAAATGAAAAGTCTTCAAAGACATGAAAGCCGATACGATATGTATCGCCTCGAGAGCAAGAAATAAAAACAAAGACAGTCATGCACCAGGGTGTTGCACTAAGACACGTTCATAGAAGAGTAAAAGATTTCATTCATCTGTTCACCCTAAGTACAATCTAATCAAAGACTTTGTTCGCCACATCCTGAGCGGATGTGATGTCCACGATGGCCTCCGCCACTACAACGAATTCTTCCATCAAGTCCTCATGTTCCTCAGGACCGTCGCCCATTGGAAAATTGGTCTCCATGGTGTGGAGCTCGTACCCGGTCTGGACCTGCGCCGCGGTCAGTGCCACCGACACGCCATGACAAACGCCATGGATGGCGATCTCCTGAACGTGGGCCGAGATGTCTTGGAGGCAGGTATTGATGAGGGAGCCCCAAGCATTGACGGCATCCGCGGCCGCGTTCGCCGCCAGTTGGAGAGACTCCGACTGCACCGTCAAGGCTGGCGATCGCAAAAAATAGAAGAACTATCAAGATAAAAATAGTCGAAACCAGAATAGAAGCATTCATGGAACTCATCTAACCTGCCACCACGGCATCAGACTCAGCCAGCCGCGCTCTAACGGCACTGGCCTCCTCCTTAGCCCCATTAAGGGCCACTTGGAAGACCCCTAGACAGATCTCAAGCTGGCCATTTTTCCGAATCGCCTCAGAATAGCGGTCCTTGGCCGCCCTCCATTCTCGAAAGAAGCATCGGGCATCGTTGCCATTATACGAGTTGGAAGAATACGATGACGAAGCCGGTGCGGAAGATGCAGCGTCAGAGGGCTTGCCAGCCCTAAGGAGGGGACAAAGACTATCATTCGCGATGAACCTATAGGCGAGTCAGAACAGATCATCATCATGAACAGAGGATGTCAATCTTACCTCATGCGTCGGAGGTGCTGGTTCATCGGCATGTTCTCCTCCGGGATCTCCGCCGCGCGCTTGCCGTGGTTTTCCTCGCCGGCCATGAAGTTGATCAGATCTACAGGAAGAGAGAAAGGCCGCTACAGAGTTCTACGAGGGCAGAGAAAAGCAAAGGAATAGGAACGGTTGCAAGTGTGAATGCATTCAAGGCCAGAGCCCCCGGCCAGTATTTGAAGCCACGGAATGAATGGGTGGACGCCTCGGGACGTGCCAAAGGCAACCGTAATTAATAGGAGGCAAAGCGTCACCTCGCTAATACCGAAGAGAATACGGCACCGGATGACTAAGGATAGAAGATCAAAGGGCTCTCTTAATAAAGGTCGTGTTTTTAGACCTAAATGGGATTAAGATCGGGAGTCTAGAATCGGCTATTTTCAAAATCGGCTCTTTAGCCGAAACAAAGGAAAACACAGTGAGACAACAGAAAGTGTAGTTGTCATTGATTCTATACAAGACATATGTTGATATACGAATTACAAGTCTAGAACATCCTAGATCGCTTTCAACACTTCTAGCCGAATAACATCAGCTTCTGTGATCTGTTGTTTGTCTTCTTCGGCTGATCCAGGAATGCTCTCGAGGCTACTTCGGATGGCTCTACCTTCTCTAACTTTGGCCAGCAATTCCTGTTTCTTTTGTTGAATGGCATCAGGTATTTGAGCCAGGATGGACTTATGACGATCAATGGCAGCTTTCACATCTCCCAGCTCCTTCTCAAGTTCTGCACGCCTAGCTTCCAGTCGAGACAATTCTGGGTCAACACTGAGGGAGGAGTTCTTCAAGTGATCAATCGAATGTGACAGTTCTTTAGCCTCTTGCCTGTTTGAGTTCCCCTTGCCCAAAAGAGTTACACGATCAAACAGATTCCTCTGAGCCTGTTTCACCTTCAGGACCTGATCTTCAAAAATGGAAAAGGGAGACAAGACTCTGGAGAGGGTTGGGGATGGATTACCCTTGATGGCTAAGAAAACTCTATGCATTGGATCAGCGTCTTGGACCAGATCGGCTATATTCTTTTCAAACATTGGCAGAACATCTCTTAGCTGGTTTCTAGTCTCTTCTGGAAAGGTTTCCTTGGAAGGAGTGGCTGACGAACTGATTTCATCTTCATCAAAATACTCCTCAAGATTGAAAGAGTAACTCAGGGCTGGAAGATTGAGTGCATGTGTATAAAGAAATCTTGAGTAAGAGGCTTAAATCAGTTTATAACGGACGGATGTCAAAAAGGATACAGTACCTTCTCTGCAGTAGCCTCTATCTGAAAAGAAGGGACAGCTGATGATGCACCGATAGCATCTGGTTGAATCAGCTCTGAGCTTTCAACATTGGTATCTGCAATGTCAAATTTTAGTTCATAATTATTGCAGAAGAATAAAGGGGACGTTAAACTGCCTTACCATCAGTTGCATGCTGAGCTAGGGAATCAACAGGATCACATTCGACGCTGGCAGGATCATTAAGTGGACTGTCAGGCTCCTGCTCTTGCGTGGGTGTTTCCTCAGAAAGTATCTGGCATGATAAAAAGCCAGATGAGGAATGGAAGCTGAAATAGATCAAAAGTTAAAGAAAATGCTCTGACAAGCATCGAGGATAAAACTCACATTTTCTTCTATTATGGAAGCATCAGTTATTTCAACTGAAATCGGCTCCTCTTGAGGATCAGTCGATGGGGGTGCAGTTGGTGATGAGTCAAATGCCTAGGATAGCAGTCCCGCACCTAGAGCAGATTGAGACGCAATGCTCGATAGCTGTGAAAGAACGGGGTCAGCAGTTGAACAACATTTTTAAGGAGATAAATTGCTTACCTGAGCAGTTGATGGTCTTGTTCTATGGAGTCTCTTCCCAGTAGTGGTTTTCTGGGTTGTCCCTTGAGCTGCCTTGCGCTTTGAAGATCGATATGTCATGATAGTAGAGGCAGCATGAGTTTCCATCAACTTCTTTAGTGAAGGGGCAGACGATCCCATTCTTGAAACTGGGCACGGTGGCTGGTAATCTATAGGGCGCCCCTTCCTATCCAAGCTCGGAGAATCAAATTCAGCATCCTGAAAAGGTCAATTAGAACCGTTGGCAAAGGAATTCATCGAGCAGCTTTCTTGAAAAGAAATGGCAAGTTACCTCACTGTTAGAAGCAAATTCTTCATCTAGGGATATACACAAAGGATGGACCAACCCGTAGAAAAGATGAGAGTGTCATTCTTGCCACCAGGAGTCAAAGAGAGTGGAAGAGGAATTGACTCTGATCCAGTTGTGCACGCAAAGGGAAGGAAGGTCCGATCCCAATTGAAAAACCCTAGAGGCTTCCATCACCTCACTGATGTCTTCTCTTGGCTTCAATATGTTTCTAAAGAATAATCGAGGGGGGAGCTGGCCAAAGCCAAACTAACGGGCTATGAAAGATGGATTGTAGAACTCATAACTTGGGAGGTTGCCTGGAAGGGAGGAGCATGTAGCCACTTTGCCACGACCATGACAAAATTCGACGGGGAGAACGCAGGGCTTGATGAAGGAATTAAAAATTGCAGCCGCCGCCTCATCCGAATAGCCTGACTCGAATCGAAACTTGAATGGGAATGCCAGCTCATCATTCTCATCATCATCGTATGGTAACCAAGTCAGGATGCCTACCTCAAACCCTATGTAAAACTTCTTGAAGAGATGGCCAATGTCAAGATCAATTATTATGGCCGATGCAGCCTCACCATAGCTCATACACTGTTGAGTTCTTCCCTCTTCACCTCTTTATTCCTCATCAAAATTGGAGAAAGGGAAACTCGAGCTTTTGAGATCAAGCCTTACAATCTTATGTATATACAGGTTGAGCCACATTTGTATCAACCACCAAGGGCCACTGATGGTATGCACCGGTTCATTCTTCAATAATTGTGCGGCTACCTGGTACATCAGACGATAAGCCGCTCCTAGCATATATTTTCCAAGAGGGATGTCCTTGCCTACTGCTAGATGCTCTGCCATGAGTTTGTGATTGTAAGTCGGACCACAAGATGACCCATAGAAGACAAATCTTTCCAACCACATATTCAAGAAGGCCACATATTCCCTTTCACTAACAGTCAATTCATCTTCGATATGGTTTAGAATATAACTTGCCCATCTTGTGTAGTCTGATATTTTGGCTAATTTCTTGGAACCAGCACTCAAGTATTCATAAGGATGCACTGACCCAGTTATCCTAAGGTTGGTCAACATGTAAACATCGGTCAGGATAATAGTCATCGGGCCATGACCAAAGACAAAAGCATTCAGGGCATTGGGCCAAAAATAGGATGCGGAAATCAAGAGCGAATCATTCCTCTCCATCCCGGACAATGAAAGTGTCAAACATTGATTCAAATCATACACCTCCCAATCTCCGCCCTTTTTCTCGAATATCCTGCGAAACCAATTTCTCCACACCTTGGGCATTTTAGGCCAGTTTCTAAAGGGGGTTTTGATAGTCTAGGAGGACAAATCCACTACAGACTGTTTGAAGGGGATTTGGTTGGTTTCTTGATGGATGAAATCAGATGGATCAGGATCACCCATAGGCCCAAGAAAATAAACATTGGGAGTGACAGCTGATGGAATCAAGATTTCGTTCCTCATTTCCTAGAAATCGGATAAAATAAATTTGAGGTAAAAGGAAATGTAGGGTAGCCACCAACATTTTGAGAATGGGGATTTGAAAATATACCTCGGGAACATGATCGCTGGTCGCCATTACCGCAAAAATAGATGTGAATCTGAGGAAATCGCTTGAATAAAAGCTTGACGGGGTGGAATATTTGCTAGGGTTAAAGCTTTGGCGATGGCGGCGTCGGCTGTTGTGATTTGCTCGAGAAAGAAGGGGAAGACAAATAGGCCGAGTGAGTCAGAAAAGATACTATTGGGACATTATATAAGACTCGGCCTAGGAAGTCAGGAGTCGCGCGTATATCTCGGAGCGAATTGGTTGCGGCGTAGTAAACAGATAAATAGGAATTTTGGAATAAAATCACTTTTATCCCAAAATTGGGGGGCATGTGTTTATCAGCCTGGGCACAAATTACCCGAAAACCGATAACCGAACCGAACCGAAACCGAAAGGAAATGTCGATTTTTTAGTTCCTCGGTTTGATTTTGGTTTTGGATTCTAGGAACTTCGGTCTTTGGCTTCGGCCTCGGTTCCAGCCTCCCACCGAACTGAGACACCGAATAACCGAAGTGATGCAAACAATCTCGTCTCCACCGCTCAACAGTCACAGCCCACACAGCCCCCTCTACTTTGTTCTCTAGCCCACGGTGGAAGCACCCAGCGGCCAACTCTTCTCTAGTTCTCTCCCTCCCGCACACACGGGGCGCCTGCAGGCCCTGCACCACTCCCGCACGCGGCACGGGGCATACTCCCCTAACCCTAGCGGCGGCGCAGCGTGGCGGCGGCGCCATGGCCCATGGCGCTGGGGAGCGGCTCACGGCAGCCCGGGGGGTAGGCCAGTGAGGAGCGGCGCATCTGCTCGGAGACGGCCGGCGCCCGGTGGGGAGCAGCGCATCCACCAAGCAGCGAGCAACGGTGGCGTCTGGCGAGCGGCGATGTCGTCATCTAGCAAGCAGGGGCGGAGGGGCCTAGGCGCATGCCACGTAGCTGCGAGGGTAGGCCAAGGCGCGGCAGGGAGGCCATGCCCAAGCGCGACAGCGAGCACCGAGCAGGACTTGTAGCTGTGAGGGCAGGCTAGCTTGGCTCCAGCAGACAATGACCGACGGGGCGGCGTGGCTCCCCCGCGGTGGCGTGACGCATCGGCGAGGAGGCTGCAAGGCATGGCCAGCGGGCTTCTGTGAGCAGGCATGAGGTCCTCTAGTTCTCTCCTCTCTCTTTGTTGTCCGTTCGGTGGAACCGAGAAACCGACCCGATGAAACCGAAACCGATCTCGTCGGTTTTTGATTTTGCAAGAAACCGATCGACTCTTGATTTCTAGAAACCAAAATTTATGTAAACCGAGCAAACCGAACCGAAGTCTCGGTTAAAACCGATTGCCCACTCTGATGTGTTTACACCAAAATTTGGAGAGAAAAGCGTGGGAACTCGAAACTTCTAAAATTGTGCCGATCAAGGAATCGATTGCATAAGGATCAATATCAGCTGATTCAGGTATGACTCTGGAGTCGGATCTCTTTGGATGACATCAGCAGATAGCGATAATGAACTACGGTTGGTGTCAAGAAACTACATATCGGACTCTATAAAAAGGGAAAGATTAGGGTATAAGTTATCTTAAATTAGGAATGTTTTCTTCTATGCCTAAGGTTGTAATGAGTCGTACTCGAGTAGGATTCATGTTTAGGCTCCGGGTATAAATATTGGACCCCGGCTATTGTAAAGGACACACAATCAATCAAATACAAGTTACTTAGTTTTTTGGCTCTGGCCACCCCTTAGGAGTAGGAGTAGAGTAGATCTCGACGAGTTCTTCAACAAGTACTGCTGCATCGATCTGGTCGACCTCCACTACTTGTCTGTAAGTACCATCATGGCTTATACTTCTGTTCGTATGGCTGCATCGATCCGGTCGACCTCCACTGCGACTCTGGTATAAGCTAGTTATCGACTCTCGTCTAGTTCAAGTAAGGCTGCATCAATCCGGTCGACCTCCACTGCTCGAACTAGATTAAGGTTAAGTTATCGGCTCTATCTAAGGGTGGCATTCCTTCGAATAGATTCATTAAGTTACCGATATTGCTTATTGCTTCCATTATTTATTTAATTACAGCAATATCACTTCGCCCGATTGGGATTGATCTAGATCGGCCTTATATCCTTTTAACCCATCGTTTGTTAATCCAAATTTGATCTAATCTGCATCTTAAACGATGAGTTATGTTTTATCGGCCATTTTATGTCAATCTTGATCGCGCATAGTGTGCGGTTAAGGCATATTTGGTCTTGAGTAGATCTGTTGGCTAATGAAAACCGCTTCATGGCCCGTTATCATGGCCTGTGTGATTCTGCCTCACACCCCACTATTAGCATCGTTGAGTGGGGATCGTTACTCAGTAGATTTATTCCTAAAAAGGCTGACTTTAACTGTGCGCTATGCCTGAATCGGCTGTTTTAGCCGATATCGAGTGCTTTCACGAATAGTTCACGTTACGAGACCGTTGAAGTAAAGATAGGTTGAAAGATGTGTTAGCCCCATGATCTTATTATTGTATTACGGCCTGCATGATTCTATCTCATGCCCCACTGATATTAGTAATAAGCTAGGGTCGTCAAATCTATTGTTGTTTCTATGACCTGCATGATTCTACCTCATGCTCCACTGGTCATAGCGATAGATGAGATCTAATATGTTCATTAAATTTATCTTTATTGAAATGGTTAAATGATGATGAGCTGTTTCTTTTATATAAAAATGGATTCGGTTACTTGCAGTCATTGGCTTAGCATAAATTAATCGTTGTTGACATCCTTTTGCCATTGACTAATGTTTGTATAAATAACGAGATCTATCCTGAGTGATAACCGATTACCTTCTATGATTCCATGAGCTTTAATTGATTTATTCTTATGAGTATGCTGGAAATTTCCTTCCATATCGGCTCTTAGAGCCGCACATTCGGGACTGTCTGGTAACACCGGCATGTTCCGCCTTAAATTATTGATTAGCTTTCTCTCCTTATCAATTGCAGGGTCAAATTGACTGGCACGTCTCGGGAGGAGTGTGCAGGATCGACCATCCCTGCGCTGAAACTAGGTGGATCTCCAGCTCCATCGAGCGGACCCTTCCGGCTTGCTCGTGGGCCCTCGGCACGGGACGAAATTTCGTGCCGACAATATTCTTGGCAAAAATATCCAAAGCAACAACCTTTTGTTGGGCTCTGTGAGGATTCCTTTGCATTTCGGTTGTAGAAATTGCATTCTTATATCTCTACCTCTGCTTTAATGATGAAAATATTTACTTCCGCTACTTTAGTAAAAGTTAACTTATCATCCACTATTTTCCTAAAACTTGTTTTGTAATAACTCTGATTATGTAATCATGTAATGAAAGACATGATTTTGGAGGTTTTGAAGTTTTAATCTCCTCATTTGTGATCCTAATGATAATATGGTTGATAACTGCGCTTGGGATTGGATTAAACCAGGATGATCTGCCACATCTACCATGCACATGCAGATGTGAGAGAGAAGTTTGAGTAATGATCACTATACCTTGCCATGCATGCATTCGTGTGTCCGTAACTCGCCCTGGGCATTCGGTTAACCAAAACCGATCGGTTCGGTTCATCGGTTCTTTATAAAATTCGGTTAGCATAAAACTGGAACCGATCGGTTAGCTAGGAAACTTGGAACCGAGGAAATTCGGTCTCGGTTAGTTCAGTTCGGTTTTGGTTAGAACCGAACTAACTGAGCCATACATTACATCAGCGAAACAGAAGGGAAGAAAAGGGGGAAATGAAAAAAACGGCGGCAGTCGTCCCTTCGTCCAGATCCGCCGTCCTATGTCCTTGCCGGCAGCAGAGGTAGAGGACTCTAGGCAGGCGCGACGGTGGAGGGCTTGCACGCGTAGGGGATGAGCGGCGGTAGCTCAGCACCTCGGCCTCCAGTCCAGGCCGCAAGGGCCATGGCCCCACGCCTTGGCCTCAAGGCAGTGAGCAGTAGTAGCTCTGCGCCTTAGCCTCTAGGCAGCGAGTGGCAGTGGCTCCATACCTCGACCTCTAGGGCAGCGGGCGCGCACCAGACTCGGCCTCGACCTCCAGAGCAGACATCAGCGACAGGGGAGGACCGGGGATAGGGGAGGCGGCGACGTGGGACTGGGGACAGGGAAAGGTCGGGTGGGCGCCTGGGTGGTGGGATGGGAACTAAGGGGCTGTGTTATATACCTAGGGTTGGAATTTGGGCTGGGCCTTTTTTGCTATTGGGCCAATATGTACAGATTCGGTTCTTCGGTTTTGTTTGGTTAAATGAGGTCTAGAACCAAATTACCCGACAATATTTCGGTTCCTGAGAACTGGGAACTGAACTAGGAACCAAAATTTTTGGTTTCGGTTAATTCGGTTTTGGTTATGGTTATTTCGGTCTGGTTCTCGGTTCTCGGTTATTTTTGCCCAGGGTTGTCCGTAACTCCCATTTTTGCTATCAGGTGGGTGATTACGCAAGAGCATGCACCACGTCCAGGTGGATGGAATTGAATTGGGCTCAATACCAAATTGGCCTTGGTATTGAAATTAGATACAATACAAATTCTATTATTCTGATGTACATTGAATTGGATTTTAGAATTTTGGGGGTGTCGGATGCGAGGAAAAAGGGGCACTGCATCGGTGGCAACATGTCACTGGACATGGGGAAGGAGAGAAGGTGCCACCAGGCCATTGGGCATGATGACGAAGGGGCACTTCATCGATGGTGGAGGAGCATTGAGGGTGGAGGGTTAGGGTGAAGGCATGTCGGGGCGGAGGCGCGTCAGGGGCAGATGAGCATTGGCAGCGGAAGCATGCCAAGGTTGTTGAATGCCAAGCAATACGGAGGGGGTGGCTTGGTATTGAACTATTGAAGAAGAGGGGTTGCAAGTATAGTGAATATTGTTTGGTATTGGGGGTCTAATTCCAATTTTGAATTCCTGACCATCCAAAGCCACATTTGGAGCTACCCGATATCATTTCTAAATTGTAAGTCTCAACATCTAAATCCAAACAGGGTGGCCTTTTTGTTGTATATATAGAGATTAATCGGTAGCTCTCATGTATGGTTTGTTTCTAAAAAAAGTTAACTTCTACACTCTTATATTTATGTTATCTTGGTAATGGAAATAGGTTGATCGCGTGTCAAAACAAAAACAAGGCTCAGTCTAAGCTACAGAATCAGGATCTTGATGACCCATACAACAAGAGCACGTATGACAGTCGTACTTGTCAATTCCATTCCGAAGCGCATTCTGATTTTTCTTTTGGAACATAATATTTCGGTACCGATCGATGCCAGTATATATTTTTAGACTTATTATTAAAACTATATTATATATGAATAAAACAACATAAAAGTAATTATATATAATATATTTTCATTAAGGTTGTCGCGTACTCGTGTACCTAGTGATGCGGACCTTAGAGGATGTTGGGGTTGTTGGGGTCGACGAGTGTGAGCAAGGGCACCATGCCCTTTGGCAGGCCAGCGGTGACATAGTTTTGGTGGCTCCAGATGTTGGCGAAGGTCGCCATGTACTTGTGTACCTAGTGATATGGACCCTCTAGGCTGACGAGCGTAAATGTGCGGACCTCGGGCTAGGTCTATTAAAACATCGGTAGTCCATGAGCACGGAGGGGCGGACACGGCCGCCGACGTGCTGCATCTAGCAGCTAACCAGGAGCAAGATGAAGCGCAGGTGCGGGTTGTCATTGCCAAAAGGGTTGTTTGCGAGTAAGCCTTAGGCTCATTTAAGAAGGGGTCATAAATGAGCAACAATGTTTTAACTAGCGGGCTATCATATTTAGTGGTGAGCTTCTCCAAAAGCTATAAAAAGCTATAGTACGCTATAGTGAAAGCTATTCATTTTGTGGTTTTATAGAAAACATGAAAATAATGAATTATGCACATAAACATTTAACAAGACAACAATTTTATGGACATAATTACTCAAGTACATATAGAATATCTAGGAGAATATGTCCCCAAATCCATTATGTTGGAACTGGTATTTGTGAACAAGAGAGAGGGGGAAGAGAGTTTGGTGACGGAGAGGGAACACACTAGGGTTTTGAACAAGTGGAAATGAGTGGAAGGTGAGGTCCTTGCCCTCATGCCCTTGGGCACTTATATAGGCAAAGGCTAAAGTGACCCCTTGGTGAGATTGGATTTCACATGACACTACTCTAGCTACTAGTTGGCCTCTACTAGGTGGAGACTTGGCCCATATACCACATGGGCTCCCTCAACATCGCTCCCAGCAAGCAATTTAGGAGGGCTTTTCCAACACTTCAACGACTACAACGACTCACCCATGCCAACACTTAGACTCGACAGGCCTCACCATTATCTTTGACGGCTGTAATGACTAAACTTTGACGTCAACAGCTAGAGGGGCTTCTTCGACGTCAACACCGACAACATATCTTCATCGATATCTTTAGCAACAACAACAACTTGCCTTCACCAAAACTTCGGCATGAGGGGCTTCGCTAACATCTTTGGCATCTGCACCAACATCACCTTTGTCAACACCTTTGGTATGAGGGCCTTCGCCAACACTTCGGCATTAGGGGCTTCGCCAACATCTTCGGTGACTACGATGACTCGTCTTCATCAACCACTTCAGCAGGAGGGGGCTTCGATGTCATCTTTGGCCACTACAACATCTCGAGAGCCTTTGTCGACACCTTTGGCATCAATATTTATGATGACTTGCCTTCATCGTAGAGTTCAAGGGGCTACATCAACTCCATTGGTACCAAGGTCTACTTCACCTTCTTCGACCACTTTGGCTCGAGGGGCTCACCGACAACTTCGGTCCGGACATCTACTCCTGCTACTATAGCTACTATGACTGTGACAACTACAACAAGCAAAACTGAAGATTCGGTCACAAGCACCGGCCAAGAGGAGCTAAGGGAGCATATTGGAAGACCTAGAACTTTGGAGGGTGAAGTATTTTGCTTGATGATGATGAGAGAAGTTTTGGAGGCTTCACAACAACCTTCATGTATGACTACTTCAACTACATCGACTATGATGACTACACGCATTCATGAAGAGAATGTGTGTCTCCATGCAAAGCATTAGACAAGAACGTCTCGGAAGCGAAGATCTGTATGCCGAGGTCTTGGAACAAAGATCTACGCAACATGAAGGTCCCGGAGGCAAAGACCAACACACTGAGAAGGTCCCAAAGGCAAAGACCTGTGTGCCGAGTGAAGCTAACAATTCATGTCATAGAAGCGGCTGAGGTAGCCGAAGCCCAAATATGAAGATACCGGGGAGATTGACATCGAGGTAGTTAGTAGCTTCCTAAGTTAGCACTCGTATAGACTAGAGTTGTGTGCGTGCTCTTTTTCCCCATGGGGTTTTTGGGGTGGAGTTTTTAATGAGGCACACATGCGTAGGTTGCAAATGGCGATCCTCGTGAGTAGGGTTTGAGTTCTATATCCACCTTTGTCTAGTACGAGCATCTATTAGGCCATGTTACACCATCTATAACCCAATAGTTGAGGGGCTACTATTGGGGGGCCATGAGGTATATAGGTCCAATCCTCCCCTAGAAGAGGACCAGCTAACAGCTAGAGTAGTGTCATGTGAAATCCAACCCCATCAAGGGGGCACTTGTAAGTAGCCATTGCATATATAAGTGCCCAAGGGCATGAGGAAAGGGTCTCACCTCCCACTCATTTCCACTTGTTCAAAACCCTAGCGTATCCCTCTCCACCATCGAGTTCTCTCCTCCCTCTCTCTCTCTCTCATGTTCGGAACCATTCGTTCCAACACATTATTGAACATTCATCATATTGATCAACATAGTGTTGTGATAACACTCAATATTCAACAGTTCAATAATCATTTAATGGTTTTATTACATCATTTATTAAGTAAAGAACCTAAAGTGAGAGACATTGATTATAGTCCTATAGATTAAAGAATGAATATCTACCTCGGTCAAGCTAAACGGTACTAAAAATATATCACGGTTAAACTAATAAATAGTGGTGTTTAGCGGAGCTAAAATATCATTAGCAGCAATAGTGTAGCGGTAGACCCTCATGAACTATAGCGGGCTATTTAAAACCATGGTCATCGGTGAAGCTGGAGGCCTAAGTGGGAGGAGCTACAACGATTCAGATGGCGATGCAAGTGTGGGAGTGGAGGCCTAGGTGGGGTGGAGCTACAGGGAGTCGGATCGCGATGCGAGCGTGGGAGTCGTAGAGAAACAACCCGTTGTCGAACATGCCCTCGCCCTGTGCAACGTGCACGACTAGGCAAGCCGAGGGGCCCTATGTGGCGTGCCCAACGAGGCTAGCCGAGGGGTTGCTCGCAACAATGTAGGGGTGTGACCCTAGCCACCTAGAGTTTGGGTGATCGCCTCGGGCACCACCAGCAGGTAGCTAGGGAGTGGTGGCTACTGGAGGTCGAGTATGATGTCCGTTTCGGGGAGGAACCTCGTGGACTACTCATCGTTGGAGCTAGTGACAACGGGGATGGAGACAAGGACCACCCACTTGCAATGGCGGACCTCCTCATTGGACTCAAATGGCTCCACCTCCTCACAAGCACACGAGCGCAAGGACGACGTTGTCTCTCTGGATGACATGGCTATAGCCTTGTGGATGGTGAGGTGGTGAGGTCGATGGGTTGGATTTTGCTCCATGTTTTGGCAGGCGGTGGTGGGCTTGAGGAGAGAGGAAAAGTGAAGGGTCCACTTGTCCAGGCAGGATATTCCAGGGCACACCAGGCTATGACGGAAGCAAATTGTGAGACACTAGTCTTTTGCTAATCTAAGAGAAAGAGACCTCACTTATTTCGTGACACATGACATACACAGTTTCCCTCTTCATCCATGTCGGCGCCGTTAGGATGCAACAGTCCGTGAATGGTCGTTGTTCTGTTGAGAGCATTCAAGCGGCCCTTAGGGCCTATTCACAAGCTTCTTGTATTCACATGATGGAAGGTGGGGATCGCCAAATATGGTAGTGTTGCTAATCTAGTTAAGAGAAAATGAAGTGTGTATGGTATACTCTAAATTTCCATATATTGATTTATTTAACTTTCCATATGTTGAAAATATCTAAAATTTGATTGCTATATTTTCCTTGATATTATCATGCATGCTGCATGCTAAACAAAGAAAATTGCTGGTTCCTTGCTTACATGGAGCAAAGTATTATGCGTACCTGGTCTCCCAGAAATTTTGTCTCCCGCTGCCACGCCAGACCTTCCACGAGCTCGGAGATGCGGTCGTGGCCGCGGCGGTCGCCATGGCTGAGGACCTCCGCCGTACGTCGCCGGGTCCGTAAGAAGGGAGCGCAGCCGCATCGTAGCTCCCTGGCTGGTGGCGCCGGAGTGAGGTCGCCGCCAGCCACGACGAGCTCCTCCGGAGTGGTGGCCGCCTGTCCGGAGCACCGCCGTCCTCCTTCTCCGCTCGTACCGGGCGGTCTGCTCGGCGCTGACGAGAATGGGGCATGGGGCTGGCTCGGGCCTGGCTCTAGAAAAAACGACCGATTCGGCCGTTCGATCCTGGCCAGCCTCCAGGGGTATCGATGGCCAGCCCTATCTAGGTCCTGGCCCACTTTCAGGCAACCAAACAGCCTAAAATTAGCTCCAAGGAGTCAGGCTAAGGATTAACCACCCAACCAAACACATCCTACATTTGTGCGCGCGCTGTTCTTGCTCCTTCCTGCTCTGGAGTCTGGAGCGCCCGGGACTAGGCAGACCTCGGACTCGACTGGACTGCACTCCTCAAACCAATGTCCTTCTCCGCCACAGCATACAAGCAAGCATCACCAGACTAGTGTCACGGCACTGTCAGTGCCAGACTCTGAAGGAGTGAACATCAGGAAGCCGACTGTTGTAGTTTTTTCTTTAGAAACCGGGAAAATATATTACATAAACTTCTTAATGTTTGCACCAAATCTTACAAAGACCCTCTCAGGAAAAATGAAACTACAACCCAGTCCTTGCAAGATCATGGTTCTCCCGGTTGACCTCGTCGCCGGTGATCGGAAAAATCTGCAGCTTGAAGCCGACCGTTGTAGTTGAAGCTGAAGAAAGGATGGACACTGAAAGGTCCAAGAGAAGGATACAGCCCAACAACAATGTCACCGGCGCAGAATGGGTGAGCCCGTAGCGAGAGAGAGAGAGAGAGAGAGACGTGTAGAATCCATCGTTATCTTCGCCAAAAATGCTATACAACACACATGTGTTTTAGCACAAAAAAAACACATGGATTTTTTTTGTATCTATGACGTCTAGGGCCCACATGTCATAACCGGCGTGCATGGAGGCACCACGCCCGTGCCTCCCCGGCCTGCTGCTCGTGCTGCTTCCCTGCTGCCCTGCGCGGCCCCGCAGTCCTCCCAGCCGGCGGCGGACGAGGCGCAGTTGCTGCTCCAGATCAAGCGCGCGTGGGGTGACCCGCCCGTGCTGGCCGGATGGAACGCCTCGGCCGCGCCCACGCCCGCACCCGCGCCGGCGGTGGCGGCGGCGGCAGCGGCAACGGATCCGGCTCCAAGTAGGCCTCTCCTCCTCCTCCTCCTCTGCGATCTGTGATTTGTCTTTCCATAGAAAAAATTGTTTCTTGTGATTTATGATCTGTGGATCTGTGATCTTGTGATTTGTGATTGTCTGGAGGTAGAAGAAGGCTGGAGGCTAGAGGTAGAAGAAGAGTGGAAGTTGTTTGATCTTAATCCTATGGTGTAAAAAAAATCATGTGTTGAAACTACATAAAACACATGATTGTATAGTAGCGCACGTGAGAGAGGAGGAGAGGTGGAAGGAAGCAGACGAAACTGGCCGGCTGTGCCGGAGGCGTCGGTGGCGAGCCGTGCTCGTTGTAATCTCTCAATTGCACTCTTCCTTCCCCAAATTCATACTCTGTTGATGTTAAACACTGAGATATGATGGAGTGATATCCTAACACCGAGCTAGGGCTGAGGGCTCTGTGCAACACTCCGACCGAACGGCACGGCATGGCAGGCAGACGCACGGCCGTGCACTTCGATGCGAATGCAGAGCAGGCGTCGTTCATCAAGGCCGGCATGGTCGTCCTTGTGTGCCGACGCATGCTGTATGTATTGCTGTGTCGTATCGTACGTTGGGGTGCAGACTTGAGACTTGTGAGCGAGTGTCGTGCGTGTGCGTGGCGTTCTGGACCAAGAACAAGCTATGGCGCACCTGCCGTCGCCAATGCACGTCGCCCGCACGCCGGAAGCTCCGGCACATGCACCGCATGCCCATGGACGTGGCCTCGTCGCGTCGGCCATGGAGGCGGCCGAGTTTATCGAACGCAGTAGGGCCACGGTCAACCCGAAGGACTCTCTGATCTGATCTCCACCGACAGCAGCATCCGAATCCCGCCACTACGTGCGGCACGCTGTGTCCGTGCTCCAGAAGGCCCGGGACGACGTTGATTCGAGGACCCGTGCGGCAAGACTCCGCGTACTTAGCATGCCAGGCATGGACGGCCACGGCCTCCTCGACGACGAGTGCGCCGACCCCGCCATAACGTCGAGGCCGCGCATGTGGTGCTTGGTACTCGCTTGTCTATGTACCACCGCTGCATTTCAGTTGTTTTGCTCCAGCAACAACTCAGAATCCCGCATCAACGCATAAAGATTAGTGATCGGAGCTGCTAAGCCAACCTCTAACGGCAAGCTGAACTGCATTGGAGCGACAAAAGCTGCAGAGTCAGGAATGAGCAGCTGTTCGTCATTCGCCAGCGCCCCGCGGTTTCCGTGCTTCGAGATGACTCTCGCCTTACCTTGCCATCCGCAAGCATCAATCAGGTTCCGGGCTTTGGAGCACTCCGACATAACGAGCTGCTCCGCAGCAACCATCCACGCGGTCCAGCCAGTGCTCACTGCTCATGCAGTCATGCGGGCGACGGAGAGCCGGCCACGTCGACTGTTTCCGTGCTCCTTCACGAGCTCCAAGGCGAGGCGCAGCTCCTGTTCCACCGCCACCGTACCTGTGCGTGCAGGGTGACTTGGTCGTCGCAGCATGCCTGTCACATCGGCGTGCTCTCTGGTGGTTGGGCTGCGCGCGGCCGTACGTGCCGGGCCTAGGCGTGGTGCGCGGGCGGTGGCGCAGACCGGGAACTGCCCATCATGTGGAAGTCTGTTTGGCCCAGGCGCCGAGCAAAGTGCACGAGGTGGATCGTGGATGTGCGCCATGAACTTTCTTTGGGCGACGAAGATGCAGTCTGAGGCGTCGCTGCTGGTAGCGACCGGCACTGTCATGCCTCTATCCCGCGCTCGCCGCAGGCTCCGCTTCTTCCGTCCCATGGCCCTCGCCTGCCTCCACAACGCCAGGCTCCTCTGCTAGAAGTCGCGCCTCCCGCCCTCATTGCCGGCGCCAGCGTCCTCCTCCTACAGCTGGAGACGGCGAGAGCATCACGGCCATGCTGTACTTCGCACCGGCCTCGAGGCTCCTCGTGTCCTGATAGCCGAAAAAGCTCGCAGGGAGCCAAGTTTGTGGTGCTCTTCACTCTACCGCCTCTCAGCCCCGATATGCCCATCGAGGCGGTTATCGAGTTCCTCAGCGCGCTTGACATGGTGGTCGCCACCTCCCAGAGTGTCGCGCCTGACATGTTGCAAACATATGTTTAAGTGTTTCAGATGTACATTGCAATTGCTTCGGAGGAATGTTGTAAGCGTTTGTTCAAAATATTTCATCTATTTTCATACGTATGTTTTGCAAGCGGTTTTTGATTCAGATGTTGCATATGTTTCACACATGTTGCAAGAGTATGTTGAAATGGTTTCAGCTGTTTCAGTCTTATGTTGCAGTAAGTGTTTTAATGTTATAAGTTGCAAGTGTTTTATCTGGATGTTGCATATGTTTCACACACATGTTTTAAGTGTATGTTCCAAATGTCTCGTCTACTTCAAACGTATGTTGTATTCAAGTGTTTCATGTTTCAGATGTGTGTTCACAGAATCATGGGGGCACGCCCCGGGCGCCGGGGGATCCAGCGCGGCGAGCCAGGTGCCGGTGGTCGAACGGCGCATGGCGTGCCTAGATCCTGAGGAACGGGGCGTACTCGTCCTCATCTCGGCTCCTGGGTCCTGCCCGCGTGGAGAGAGGAGCGGGTCGCTGGGAACGAGCTACGGGCACAGCGATAGGTGTAGGGTGCGTGTGCGTGTGCGAGGCGAGGGCGAGGCGGACAGGGGCAGGCTGCACAGATGTCCAAGCGCGTGTGTCAGTCACAGGCGCTAGCCAAGCCGTTTTCTTTTTCCACTCCATTCTTATTCCGGACGTCCTTTCCTATGCACTGTGCTTATTTGGGCAGCAAATGTTCGGCATATGTAGCTTCACTTCTTATTTAGTTATGTAGCTTTCTCTATCCAAAGTCTATGATAGAAATATAATGATGATGTTCCAGATGAGTTTCGGTTCAAGTCTTCTAAACTCCTGACGTGTAAAACGCAGAGCGTGAGAAAATCCATATGAATCACATAGATGGGCCCTTTTGGGCCGACATTAGCAACCGAAGAGGCCATTTTGCATCAGTTGGAATACATGCTGAAATGAGCTATGCAAGTGAAGTGAGCCCACTTTTTTTGCTCTTTTTTGCAATTGCAATATATAAAAATGTCGTTACGCTGCCAAAAAGCAAAAGTGCCTAGATCTTCTGAAAATTACACCATCGACTGTTTCCAAAGAAAAAAAGGCAACATCATTCAATAAAAAATATATAAACTAATGAAAATAGTTCGTATAGGTCGTTCTTTCAGGAAAAGAAGATTAGCGCTTAGTCCTAATGCGTAAGGCGTTAACTTAGTAAATTGATACTTTTCTAATAAATTTTTGCCTAATGTTTTACATACAGTAACGAAAATCCTAAATTACGAAAATCTAAGCCACCATGGTGTTGGATAGATATAAACCCATATATATAGCATGGCGATAGCGATGGAAGAAATTAGATACGTTTTCTCTCCAAAAACGGTGCTATCTAGCTAGATCCACAGCATATATATGAAGATTCAGAAATGAGCTCCACATATACCAAACCTAAAATGACAGTACGATTTTCGGTGCACAGACACAACATAACCATAGTAGCACTAAAAACACGTGCGTGTTCGTTCGTTCTAGTTGTCTTCTTCCTCGATCTGCTGTTATCTCCCAGGAGATATGCGCGTGCTTTGCTGCAAGAGCTAGCCTGCAACTCGTGCTCAGCCATGCATATCTGGTTCTCGCAATGGACACATGCGCATTTGCCGGCCAAATCCTGCTCACGCGCAAAACGTGCCGTGTTCCATCCATGCCCATGCTGGCCAAGAGCGAGAGCCTAACGAAACTGACGTTAACGTGTGCGTGCGTGCTGCATCACTTCGAACTGGACTCCGTGCCGTGTACTGCCGAAACTTTCCTTTTTCGTATGTAGGCTTGTCAATGTCGATATCCAAACAAACGGTACGATATGAAACCAAAGTGATGATCCGCGTATAGTTCAGACATTTCTTGTTGAAATCTGCTGGAACTGGAAGTTGAATCTTTGCTTGTATCTTTCATTTTTCACGAGTTTTTGCTTGGATTTCGAAGTTTAAGAGACCGTAGTTAAATCCCTTTTTTTTCGCGAACTAGCCTTCATTCACGGCTCGTGTTTCATTAAGAAGGTGGTAGTAAACTAACTAGTAATCAAATCTCTGGTTAAAAAACCGTTGTAACAATTCCGTAGAAGGAATCCGACGTGTCAGCCAAGGCCTATCCGTCCAACTCCGTCTATCGATCAGTCGGGGGGCCGCCGCCCAACCGGGCCACGGCCCGCCGCGCCGGGATCCTACGGTGGTACCCACTTCCCCGAACAGGAAAGGGCCAGCGTGGCCGTACTCGCCCCGCACATGTACACGTTCCTCTCCCACGACGACGACACCACGAGGAGTCGAGGTCACGTCCCGCTCCGACGCAACGCGGCCCCCGCTCGCACTTGCACCAGCCCGGCGCCTGCCTCGTGAAGCGGCGCAAAGGCCACTCCGCCAAGCCTTGCCACTTCCATGCAACTGCCGACTGCCGACTGCCAACCAACCAACCGTGGCTACTACACCCTACGCGCTCGCCGATCTCCTCGCCCCGCCTAAATCTTAGGCGCGGGCGGCTCCGCAGCCGCAGTCCGCACAGGCAGCGCCGCACGGCCATTTCCGCTCGTGGCCCAACCCACCTGCCGCCGGCCGGCAGCTCGGCCGGCCGCCGCGTGACTGAACTGAACACGAGCTAGCTAGCTGTCCCAACTCCAGATGGATCCTGCTTCTCTTCCCTGCCATGCTCGCGTGTATTATATATACCTGGCCGTGCTTTTGGGGACGACGATCGATCCCATTCGTTCCCATCTGCTGCTGCTGGTTCATGGAGAGGGATTATTCGAGAGGGTCGTCGTCCATGGACACCAGCGGGGGCAACGAGGTGCCAGGGAAGAAGGCGAGGAAGCCCTACACCATCACCAAGCCCCGGGAGCGCTGGAGCACCGAGGAGCACGGCCGCTTCGTTGACGCGCTGCTCATGTGAGTTGTGACAGACCCACAGCCAGGAGCTAGCCTTCTGTTTCGGAAGCTTATCTCTGAATATTTTTGTTGTCGTTTTTCAGTATGAGCAGGAAATGGATTTGATGGTCATGAATTTTTTTCCCCCTCAGGTTTGGCCGCGACTGGAAGAAGATCGAGGAGCATGTCGGCACCAAGACAACCATCCAGGTACCGAATCCTCACTTCCTGATCGAAAGAAGCGTGTGTGTGTTTCGTACTTGCACTTGGGCATGCAGTACCTCGCTGAAGAACTAACACAACGCGGCTGCAGATACGGAGCCATGCCCAGAAATACTTCCTCAAGGTCCAGAAGCTCGGGCTGGCCGTCGGGCTGCCGCCGATGTACCCGAGGCGCCACCTCGCCATGCAGCAGCAGCAGAGCACGGCGTCCGGTAGCAGCTCGGCTGCCGCGGCTGCCATGCCATTGCTTAACGGCCGGCAACCTACGTGCGCGCCGGTGGCCATGCCAGGTCTGTCCGAGTCCGACGCCGTCGCTCACGGTTCCATCGGTTGGAACAGCCCCGGTGTCCTTCCTGCAGCCAGCAGCGGCAAGTGCCTTCTTTGTCCAGCCTGCATTTTTCAGAACGGTGTTCTCACGTTGCTGGCGTTCTCAATCTCACGTTGCTTCTGAACATTTTCAGAGATGCAAGGCTTGGACTGGGCAGGCCCGTCAGCTTCAGGGACAGCAGCACCTTCACTGGTGAACACCGACGCGCAGAGCCAGAGTGTGCCATTCACCGGTAATTTCGTCTGACGACGACTCTTGATTTCTGGCTATGCTTCTGCAGCCAAAACCTTGTGAAAACAATAACGTCTTCGTGCTCATTCAGGTGGCAGCCGGTTCATTGGGGCACCGAGCCTGAGCAGCAGCAGCATAGACTGGGCTGGCAGTGGCAGCAGCGCAAGTGAAGCGTCAGCAATTGGTGTCGTGCAGGATGAACAGATCGAACTTCCATTATCACCCGGTACGTACAACCTCCTTTCCAACACCAAACTCCGCTCGCGAACCGAAGTTGAGCTCGTGAAAGTGAAACAACATGATCGCTTCAGAAATAACCGTGAGCTGGATCTTCTTCTGCAGAGGATCTGCCGTTTGCGCAGGTGTACAGGTTCGTCGGCGACATGTTCGACCCGAACACGCCGATCTCAGTTGAAACCCATCTGCAGAAACTCAAGGAACTGGACGACATCACCGTTAAGACAGTGAGTAGCTCAGCACTAGGTGATTCCACACGGCTTCCTTTCCTGTTGTCGAGCTGAACCGAAATCATCTCCTGCAGATCTTGCTGGTGCTGAGAAACCTCGAGAACAACCTGTCAGCGCCTCAGTTCGAGCCTGTGGTAAGATAAGAAACACTTTCTCACTCTCTGAAACTGAAGCTGCCTTTAGCTCTGCGTCCTCCTAATTCTTTCCACCCTGTTTGCTCTGTTTTCAACAGAGAAGGTTGTTGTCGACGTATGATCCGACAAGAGGCCTGTCTGGCCAATTGTAGAGCGCAGCACCTTGAGACAGCCTGCGAAGTGGGAGGTGAAACTAACACAAAACGGATGGACGTTCAGGTGCTGCAGGAATGACAGAAAGAGAGGCTGAAACGCAAATAGATGGATAGACAGACACCGATGTGCCTGGTTTTCTGGCCGACATACACTAGAAGATGTTAACAATTCTTTTGGTAATCCGCTGTCTATAAAAAGCACTTACTTTTTACGTACCATGTTCCGTATACCGTTTGTTAAGGACTGGAGTAGTACACATTCTTCTAGCGTCCTTTGTAAAACTCGGGTGTCGATTCAGATGAAATTTGCGGGATTGTCAGGATACATGATGTGTGTCTGGTTCTCTGAATTTGTTTGGCGACAAGGATCCACGTCTGAACTGGACATGTGCCAGAACAGCAATGGATTTGCGCATATCTCCCACACCAAACTTGTTCGGAGAACTTGATCTACTCCAGCCGCGTTCAACATGTGCCGTATCGCTCGATCACGAACTACGCACGAGGCAGGATGCCTGCTGCTGGAGTAGTACCGTAACTTGTTCTTGTTCAGGTGCTGTCCCCCTGGCCTGCTGGGTGCAGCAGAAGAAGGCATGTGTTGTCGCTTCATTCCCCGGTTCAGGTCAGCGCAAAACAAGCGGCGTTCAGCGAAGATTTGTATTCTGGGCCCATCCTTATTATGGGCCGGACAAATTTGGCTCGGATTAGATGCTGGGCCTAACCTCGTGGGCCGATTTGGTTTCCAAAGCACTCACTTCAGGTTCTGTCACTTTGCAATTTCAAGGTACGACCTCTCAAAACAAAAAAGCAATTTCAAGGTATGAGATGTAATGTTTCTCAAAAAAAGGTACGAGATTTAATATCATAATAAAACACACACATAGTACTGTATTACACTCGGCTTGTATATACGACTGGTATATAATAGTGCATGGTGGTACATACGCCGAGCACGTTACATGAACATGACCATTATTTTAGTTACTGGACTGACACACACACACACACGTCTCACTTTATTCCGTAGACAAATAACGACTACAGTACGTCACACGGTCACAGCAGCACTCGTATTGAACGTACACACGTCTGCTTGCACTTTATTTAGTTTGTAGGAAGTGTGTGCAGTGCATGTTTAGCTACAGCTAGCAGGATACGTACGCGGCTGCCGGCTGGCAGATACGTACGTAGAGCCGTAGATGTAGGTAGCGCGAGAGCGTTGTTTGTTTGGATGGCTTCACTTCCACTTCCTGAACTTGCCGCCGCCGAACATGCCGCCCTTGTGCTTGCCGCCGTAGCTGCCGTGGTGGCCGCCGCCATGGCTGTGGCTGCTGTGGTACGACCCCATGTGCCCTGATGATGAGCCGAAGAAACGGTAAATGTCACAGAATTCAGAAATACTGTACTTATTATATACGGAGTATTTATTTATATAGAACGTATATACACGTAGTGCTCCCGTACCGTAGTGCGCCGAGTGCGGGGGGTAGGCAGCGGGCGGGTAGCCGCCGTGCGGAGGAGGGTACGCGCCGGCGGCTGCCGGAGGAGGGTACGCGCCGGCGGCGGCCGGAGGAGGGTACCCGTGGCCGTAGCCCTGCCCGTGGCCGCCGTAGCCGTGCCCATGGCCGCCGCCGCCGCCGTAGCCCTGCCCGTGGCCGCCGCCGCCGTGCCCATGGCCGCCGCCGCCGCCGTGGACGAGGTTGGACACGTAGCCCTTCACGCCGCCGTTGTGGCCGTGCATGTCGTGCCCTCCGCCCATGTTGCTCTCGTGATGGATCGGATGCGCGCGCTATACCTCGATCGAACCCGTGCTCTGCTTCCTGCTCCCTGCCCTCAGCTGGCCTCTGCTGCGGCGGAGTGTGGGTGTGCCCGAATTTATAGCGCCTCCCGCGCACCTTTCGAGGTGTGCCGAATCCGCACACGTACCACCGCCGACCTCGATTATGCAATATTCTTCGAGGAGCTTCATATCAGGCTGATCGATAAGGCCGTGTATTGGATTCCAATTCTCTTGCCCAAATGCAAAGGGCCGACGAGATGCTTGCCATATTTCACGGCTAACATTCCACGGCCACAAAACCGCACACCTGGCACGTCTCATCCCCGTGCATACCTGAACTTTTTATTATGCCTCTGTTTTTTTATATATATCGCATTAAGTTTGTCATAAATCAAACATTTATATATTTAGTTATCAATTACAAAAAAAATCTATGTAGTTTCGTAACATGTTCATTGTATATTATAAAAGAATTTTTTGAAAACATAGATATTATACTGTTAACCGAGTTTTTTTAATAAAATAATGGTTATAAAGATAGAAATATTTGATTTAAGATAACACATGTGAAAAAACGGAGAGGGTACAATCGTCATAAAAAAATATTGTAAACGGGCCTCCAGTATTTTCCAAGCTAGTCTGGGTTAAATGGACCTGTTTTAACAAATGGACTTTCACAGGGCCTCAGGTTGGCAAGTCCTCATGGGCTTCCAAGCCTATACAAAAGTCCTAAATCGAGTACTACCCGCCGTCCCGCCTCCTCCCGATGCCCACCGTGGCCGTCCATGACTCCAACCTGTCGAATCCTGGCCGTCCAACCCTCAAGGCCCGTGGCCCGTGGCCCGGATATAAAATTGTGGCTGACGCGGCCCGAGTTCCGACACCAAAATTTCTCCTCCCGGCTCCCGTTACCCCGTGTCTCGTGGCGACGACTGAGCGACCGCCGTCGCCCTCCGCTGCCGCCGCCAGTCGTTCGGGCCCGGCGACGACCACCCACCAGGTACGCCCACTGCTTCTCCTCCCTTTCTTGCTGTGCGGAACCAAGCTCCCAAACCCTAAATCGCGCTATTTATACTCTAAAATAAATCACGCTATTTATACTCTAAAATAAATAAATCACGCTATTTATATTTGGATCCGATCTAATTACAAATCTGTACATTTTGATTTTTTGTTTGCGAAAATTGTCAGTATGTACACCCATGTCATGTCCTTTATTATGTGATTGCGTGCAGATGGATCTGTAATCTTTGCTAGGTCAATGCTAGGTCAAGTATGGAAGTTTTGCTCGATTGTAGCGCCTACTTGTTTCGAGTTTTTGCTATTAGTAGTAGTACTACTCGCCATTGAAATGACCTGACTGACTTGAATGCACCGTGAGATGTTTGGGTGTTAGGGTCGCCTTTTGTATCATGTGTTTTTCTCTGTTTCGATGCTTCCTTGCTTTATATTCTGGGTACAAATGCAGAGATGCTAATATAATCGATTATGTATTGCAGGCAAGATGCCCCGCTATGATGATCGTTACGGTGGGAACACACGGCTGTATGTGGGTCGTATCTCCTCCCGTACAAGGACACGGGACCTTGAAGACCTTTTCGGCAGATATGGGAGGTCAGCAAGCTGGTTCTAAACCTGAGATGTTGTGTGTGCTTTTCATGAAACAAAGTTTTTTTTAAAAAAAATTGACGAGTTATGGATGCTTTTGATCTGTATTCCGATGTTTTTTTAGCTCCGTCCAATTTACAGAACTACTTATGCAACTTAGGCCCTGTGTGGATTCCACTAAGCTTGGGATCCAAAAGCCCAGCTTTTGTGCTCCACAAGCTGTATGTCCCTAGCGTTTTGGATCTACCTATTGGATAGTATATAGCATTTGGCCTGTATGCTTATACCATAATGGCATAACCAAATTCCATGAAAAGGTAGCAGGAAGGTTTAAAACCTGTTTGGTTTGCAGGTGATAGCAGAATGACTATGAAATCCCCTTACAAATTGTTGTATCTTTGAGATTGAACCCTTAATTAATTGGATGTAACAATATATTTTGCATGGTATTAGCACATAACATGCCTTTCTCACCTGCTTGAAGTGACACCTATTTCGACATGATCCTACATAATATAAGACCTCGGTTACAAGGAAATCACCGTAAGCTATGCTACTTTTTTCCTTCTGGAAGCTTGTCCATTGATATCTAATCAATTGATTGAAATGAAATAAAATACTTTTGTTCTTTGCTTTCCTTGATCTGAAAATATATGAAAAACCCCATTAGAATCTCTGTTACCTGGCATCTTAGGCTGCTGTGTACTGTCATGCTCAGCATTGTTTTTATTAGAATTAGATCCACACGCCCTTCATGTTTTAACTTGGATGATCTTGTTGAAGGTTTTGGGGGCTTACCCAACCTCGGTGTCCATGGTGGGAGGGTGCCCTTGGTGCAATTGCTGGCTGTTCTCCCAAAGTTGAAACTTTGCTGATTCTTTTGAAAAAAAAAACTGTTTTAATGGAAATTCACAGTCATGACTTGTTTAGTTCTTTCTGGCCGACGATTCATTTCTCTACTTGCTTCTTGACGCGTTTCTGAAACCATTTCCATGAGAGTGCGTTATGTGGATATGAAGCATGAGTTTGCGTTTGTTGTAAGTGGTCTCGCTCTACTTCAGGCTCATGAGTTATTTTTGTCAACTAAATAGCTTTTTACTTTTTTCACATATACGAGGCCTCCTTTTTCTGAATTGTATTGCAGGAGTTCAGTGATCCCCGGGATGCTGATGATGCAAGGTATCACCTTGATGATAGGGAGTTCAATGGTAGCCGATTGATTGTTGAGTTTGCAAAAGGGGTAAGCTACAACGGCCCTCTGTAATATGTAATTTATTCCTTTTCCTGTTTTATGTTTTTATTATTATCTGATTCCTTGTTCCACCTGAATGCAATTTTCATTGCAATTTAGGTTCCACGTGGCCCAGGAGGATCCCGTGAATATATGGGCAGTAGACCGCCTCCTGGTTCTGGCCGCTGCTTTAACTGTGGTATGGATGGGCACTGGGCTCGTGACTGCAAAGCTGGTGACTGGAAAAACAGATGCTACCGCTGTGGAGATAGGGGCCATATAGAAAGAGACTGTCAAAACAGCCCTAAGAATCTGAGGTACCTCCTGTGAGATTTCTTCTTTTTTACAATTAGAATCATTTTATGCCTGAACGTAAGTTCTCTTTTTTCAAAGTAGGCGTGGAAGAAGTTACTCAAGATCCCCATCCCCTTGTCGCGAAAGGAGCCTTGATAGGAGTTACAGCAGGAGCCGCAGTAGGAGCTATAGGTATGTGACTGTGTATTTCGATTTAACCAATTGGTTGCTATATTAGTACTTTCATTTTATTTGTCATGATGATGATGTCCCATGGAGTCCTATGGTTGATACTTTAGCTTATACGACATCTCAAACACATAACGATCTGAATCAGAGCATTATTATTTTCTAGTTGTGCATATCCTTGGCTGCCATAGTGATGTTCTGGCTGTTGTATGGGTTACTTGCGAGTACAATATAGAATATGCTAAACTACTCAGAATGCTCCAAATATATTTTTAGTGATTTGGTATGACAAAAAGCTGATTGTTGATTTGGTAAGGTATAAAATGCTTTTTAATTTGATTAAAGTTCTGTGTTCTGATTCAGTTATTTCTTCCTCTGCTCATCTTTGTGAAGTTTGTAGTGTCAAGCACTAACATTGTATTCTTTCCTTTTCATAGTCGTTCACGATCTCCAAGGCGGAACAGACGTGATGAAAGGAGCCCTCGCGACAGCCGCAGCCCTAGGAGGAGCCCTTCCAAGGGAAGAGACCGCAGCCCCAGCCCTAATGGTAGCAGGAGCCCTGCACCAAGGGAACGCAATGGCTCGGATTATAGCATGAGCCCAAGGAGACCTGACAGCCGTAGTCCCTCAGACCGCGTGCGCCGTGAGATCAGTCCAGCAGCCAATGGTCGTAGCCCTAGCCCAGGGGTCAATGATAACGGCAATCACCGCACATCCCCCTGAATATGTTTCTGGGATGGGTTTTCCCCCTATGTTTGTTAACCATCCCAAACATCTTTATGATTAGGGCTGGTTTTTTGTGTTTATTATGCATTGGATAAACCATACCATCTGTTACTTGTAACTTTAAAGTGCACATGGATCATTTTTGCTTGCTCTTATTATTCTATTATGAAAAAAAAATTATGCGTGCAAAGATGGTTTGTGGGACTAGGGCGGGATTGCATTATTAGCACATAACATCATCACATTTTCGTCTGATATATCTCAGATGAATAGATATGCTCTACATTGCCACATTGGTGGTGTTGCCTTCTTACTCTGTCGATGTTTAAACTCTTGGCGAGTAATTTTCAATACATGTATTCTTTTTTATCAAAAATGATTATTTCTGGAATGTAGAAACCTCAACCTTTCCATTATTCATGCATTGCAGCCTGAACGTTTGTTAATCTGATGGTGTACTAGCCATAAATCCATCAGATTTCCTTATTTTCGCATCGTCTAACATTCTCTGCACTTCATCTGCCGCCCACATTGACCATCTGCCAGAAGACACCTCGCATGGACACATCTACATCGGTGAAGTTGGCGTCAGTGACACCTCTCCTCTCCCTCCTCGCAGCCGGCTTCGTTCTGATGCGAGCTTGCCCGACGAGAATCCAAAGGCGGCGTCAGCTCGCGCACCAGGCTCAAGCTGTTGACGTCGGAGAACTCGAGGCCGTTGTCGTCCTGCAGCCGCATCACGAACTGCAGGCTCCACACGACGTCCTCCATCGCCGGCCTGTCCTCGCCTCGCGCCGCGAGGCACCCGGCCGCCGTCTCGCCGTACTTCCTCAGCGCCTGGGGCCTCACCTCGGCGGCGATCCTGCGGTCGACGATCTTGTCCAGCTCGCCCCTGCCCTGCCAGTGCAGAGCCCACTCCACCAGGTTCACCATCGGCTTGGGGAGCCTCGGGTCCACGACGGGGCGCGCGCACAGCGCCTCCAGCAGCACCACGCCGAGCGAGTACACGTCAGACTTGGTGGTGAGCTTCCTCGTGCGCACGTACTCCGGGTCCACGTACCCGAAGCTGCCCTTCACCGCCGTGCTGACGTGCGTCTCCTCGAGCTCCGGCCCGGCCCTGGACAGGCCGAAGTCGGCGACCTTGGCGGCGAGGCCGCCGTCCAGGAGGATGTTGGACGACTTGACGTCGCGGTGGATCACCGGCTTGGGCATGGCCGTGTGCAGGTAGAGGAGGCCCCTCGCCGCGCCGGCGCAGGCCTCCAGCCTCTGCGCCCAGCCGAGCGCCGCCCGCCCCGCGGCGCCGCCGCCGTACAGGTGGCTCCTGAGCGAGCCGTGCTCCATGTACTCGTAGAGCAGGATCATCTCATCGCCCTCGTCGCAGTAGCCGACGAGGGACACGAGGTGGCGGTGGCGCAGGCCGGACAGCAGCTCGATCTCCGTGCGGAACTCCCGCGCTCCCTGCCGCGACTCCGGGCTCGCGCGCTTCACGGCCACGCTGGTGCCGTCCGGGAGCGTCGCGCGGTACACCTTGCCGAAGCCGCCGGCTCCGATGACCAGGCCCTCGTCGAAGTCGTTGGTCGCGTCTCGCAGCACAGCGAACGGGAAGCGGTAGCTCGGGACCGGAACCTGAGATGCAGCGATGGGGATCGCTCCTGGCATGTCTCTGTCGACGGCGAATTTGGATGACCCTGCTCCGCTGGCGCCCGGTCGTCGGCTGCGCAAGCTCAGCCGATCGAGGAGCGGCATCCATGGAGTCGGCGACTGGCTCCGGGACGACGACGGTGTAGGCAGCACCTTCTCCTCTTTCTTCCTAAGGAAAATGACAAGGACAGCAGCAACGGACACGACGGCGAATGCTCCACAGATTGAGCCCAAAACGATGGCCAAATGCCGCGTCTTTGATCCTGCCGCCGGCTCGACGACGACGACAGAACCTGAGCTGAAGTGCATCTTCATGATCTCTATCCCGTTAAGGATGGGAGCTTGCAAAATACTACTATTACTCATGTTCATCACCGACGACGAGCCAACGTAGATTGCGATCTTGCCGGATGGGTTGCTGGAATCCAAGACGAAATCCCTGTAGTACGGGAAGGCCAAAGTGCCATTACCTATCGTGGAGAGATCAAGATCTTTCACCACCGTGTAGCTGTCCACGTACACGTCGACGCGGAGGAGGTGAGGCGCCCTGCTCACGATGTCACACAAGTGAAATCTGATCAGGTAGCTCGACGGCTGCGAGTCCACGTCGAACTGCCACGTCATCTGCTTCGACGAGTCCAGCCAGCTCGACAGGGTTAGCTCCCTGGCCGTGGCGTACACGACGTCCGGCGCGTCGTCACGCGTCGCCTCCCCGGGGAGGTAGTTCAGGCTCCCGTTATAGGCCTCCTCCCGGGTGACGGCAGAGCCGACCAAGACGCGCTCGTCGGTGGTCCATTCCCGCGTTAGCGTGTCGCCGTCGGCGGCGACGGCGGGGCCGCCAACGTTGACCCTGTACGCGGTTTGCAGCGGCGTCATGGCCGGGTCGAGCAGCTGGCCGGACGACGTCTGTACCGGGCGAGCGATGAGGTCGTCGGGGACCGAGACGACCTCGACGGCGTTGACGAAGGCGAGGGCCCCGGCCAGCGGTACGAACGTGACGACGAGCGTCTCCCGTTTCACGTACAGCAGGAACTCCCTGCGCACCGGCGAGGTCGTGCCGTCCGTCGTCTTATTCTCCGGTGCAAAGCCGTCCATCAGGACGACGTCCTGCGTCGACACCTTGAAATTCGCGGAGGCGAGGTCGTAGCCCTGGCACGCGAAGGGGAAGAAGTGGAGGCGGACGAAGTGGCGGCCGCGGCGGCTGATGCGGAAAGAGTAGGACGACGGCGCCGTGAACACCCTGGCTGTCTGGTACAGCGCCGGCGCGGCCTCGTCGGAACCCGACGCCGCCGTGTCGGGCGAGGCTTTCACGGCGGCGCTTTTGGGCGCCGTCAGGGTGACGGAGCCGGAGGTGGAGTCATCGTCGGCGACGAAGACCCTCCGGCCCACCCTCGTGTTGACCGAGGAGCCGCAGCTGATGAGGTAGTTGTCTGCCGGAGTGTACGCAGTGCAGAAGCGGGAGAGGATCGAGATGATCCCCACGAAGCTCAGAGCCAAGTGGAGCTTAGCCGTGGCGGCCATGGAAGATTAAAAGTTCGACGGAAACCTACAGACGAAATCATAAAGATTGTCTTTAGTCTGTAGTTTCAGTTTAGATTGTATCCGCAGGTAAGAGAAACTAGAGCGGAATTCAGGCTGCTAACAATCAGGTACTTAGATTTCTGTGTCTATCTTCTACTTTTTTTTGCGTAAATACAAGAACTTGGCGATGAGAATCAGAAGTACCTTGAGAAGTATTATGACTGGTGGACTACTGCTGCACGGCAAGCTTTACTCACATGCCAGCATGCAAGACATCATCAGCTCTGATTCTCTGAAGAATATGAATCCCACGGACAAGAACTCACAGAGCCAAGCCGTTACAAGGTTCCATGCCCCCCTCTTGGATAACAGCTACTGGTACTCAGGATACAACAGGAGTCACAGAATACCGAACTGCCAGATTCGAGCCAAACTACAAAGATCCAAACAGAGAGCTCTCAGCGATGGCAACTCCCCCTTTCCTTGGGCTTCTGGATTGGCAGAAGCTTACACCTAGGCAAGTCGAAGAAGCACGACGACGAGCGCGTCCTACTCTGAATGAAAGGAACAGCTCAGTGTCAACTGTCAAAGCCAATCAATGGGTTCAGTCACACGACAAGCAGCAGTGTTAGATAATACTGCACGCATCCCTTGTGTGAATGCGCAGCAGGGAAAGGCGGCGTCGAGAAGGGCTTCCTGCTGCGGCACTATAGCAACTGCAGGGGCAGGCGTCGAACGGCTCACCCGCCGTACTGTAGCCACATGCAGGGACAGGCACTAGAGTCAGACCTGCTGTGTTATATAGTCACTGTACCAGCATGGTAGCTGTATTAGGACTAGATGGATAGAGTTGCATATATAGTTTGCCACTGCAACTCAGTAAAGAGAGTTCAGATTTGCTATTTCCTATATAGGGCTCTGGGCAACGCTGATGTCTCTGCTGTGTGTGTATGCTCTGTCCTCCCTTCTTCTAGCTCTAGCCATAGAGTGTGGTCGGACAACTCTGGTTCCTGGTCGACGTAGCTAGTGGGTGCTCGGCAACACTAGAAGGTGCTCGACAAGACTGGTGAGAGGTCGACTCACCTGAGCCGATAATCCTGTGGGCTAACAAGTGGTATCAGAGCCGTACAAGCGTCCTCGTCAGATTAACCGCTGGCGATGACGAACGGTTCGGAGATAGACGACAACAGTGGCACTGCTATGGCTGTCCAATCACGACAGGAGGTCGTTGTTCGCACGGTGCGGTAGGTCAGTAGCACCAGTTGGCCGACGCTGACTCGCACCAACTATGGAGAGTGATCAGTGACCATGAAGGTCAAGCTCAGAGCCCGACGGCTCTGGAATGCTGTTGACAAGGGCACCGACAGTGAAGAAGATGATATGTCAACGTTGGAGGCTATCCTCACTGCTGTACCGGCGGAGTACAGAGAGCCGTTGAGGGTGAAGAGCTCCGCTAAGGAGGCGTGGGAGGCTATTGCGGCGATACGCGCCGGTTCCGACCGCGCAAAGAATGCGACGATCCGGCTTCTAAAGTAGGAGTACGCCAACCTCAAGTTTAAGGATAGGAAATCGGTGGAGGATTTCTCCCTCTGCCTGCAGACGCTCATTAGCAAGCTGAAGAGTCACGGCGTCACCATCGATGAAGATGAGACGGTCTTCAAGTACCTCCACTCCGTGCCGGCAAAGTACATCCAAATCGCTCTCTCCATAGAGGCGATGTTGGACTTGTCTACCCTCACCATTGAGGATGTGGCAGGCCGTCTGCAGGCGGTGGACGAGCGCCTAGAGCAGGCGATAGCAACGAAGGACAGCGGCAAACTGCTGCTGACAGAGGAGGAGTGGGATGCTCGGAGGAACTCCGGGGTAGCTTCCTCTAGCCGCGGTGGCGATGACAAGCGCCGTGGCAAGGCTTTTTCGGAGAGGAAGAAGCAGGTCGACCCCAACACCTGCCGGCGCTGCGGGAAGATGGGCCATTGGGCACGGGAGTGCCCAAATCATAAGCAGGAGAAGAAGGCTAAGGCTCATCTAGCGCAAGCTGATGATGAGGATGAGGCCACTATCCTGGTGGCGACGTTCTGTGCGCTGCACGACGTTGAGGCCGAGGAGAAGGGAGAGGTGACGGCGGTGGAAGGCCCTGAAGGCTGTTAACCTCGACGAACCATGCGCCCAAGTCCACCTCGGGCGTGTGGGCACCGACCAGGAGCAGCGGTGGTATCTGGACTCTGGTGCCAACAACCACATGACGGACTCCAAGAAAGCCTTCTCCGAGCTCGACGACGACGTCACCGGTACGGTGAAGTTTGATGACAGCTCAAGGGTGGCAATCCGAGGACGCGACACCATCATCTTCAGGTGCCAGAACGGGGAGCACCACGCGCTAACGGATGTATATTACATCCCGCAGCTGCGTTCAAGCATCATCAGCATTGGTCAGCTGAATGAGCGCGGGAGCGAGGTACTGATCAAGCACGATATCCTTAGGATCAGGGACCGGGAGCAGAGACTTCTTGCCAAGATAAAGAGGTCCTAGAACCGGTTGTACCTACTCGACCTGAAGGTAGAGCAGCCGGTGTGCCTAGCGGCAAGGCACACATAGGAGCCGTGGCTGTGGCATGCTCGGTTCGGACGTCTCAGCTTTGACGTGCTTGGTTGGCTGAAGAAGATGGCCCGAGGGCTACCCCACATCAAGCACGAAGGCGAGCTATGTGACAGCTGCCTGGCCCAGAAGCAGAGGAGGCTACCATTCCGAAAGGTGGCCAAATATCGCGCGTCGGACGCTCTCGAGCTCGTCCACGGTGACCTCTGTGGGCCGATCACACCAGCCACAAATGGTGGTCGGCGGTACTTCCTCTAGCTCGTGGATAATAGCTATCGCTACATGTGGCTGCAACTCCTGATGAGCACAGACGAAGCGACGGCGGCGATCAAGAAGTTCAAGATGCGCGCGGAGGCCGAGAGCGACAAGAAGCTCCGCACGCTGAGGACTGATCATGGCGGCGAATTCACTTCAGTGGAGTTCGCTGCGTACTGCGCGGATCAGGGTGTGGTGCGACACCACACCACACCGCGTCGTACTCGCCATAGCAGAATAGCGTGGTGGAGCGACGGAACCAGACGGTGGTCGTCATGGCTCAATCCATGATGAAGGCTAAGGGAATGCCAGCAAGGTTCTGGGGTGAGACGGTGACCATGGTGGTGTTCATCCTCAACCGTGCTCCCACCAAGGCCCTAAAGGGCAAGACGCCGTTCGAAGCTTGGTATGGGTGGAAGTCGAGCGTGTCCTTCCTCCAGACATTCGACTGCATCGGCCACGTTAGGAAGACGAAGTCGATCCTCACCAAGCTGGAGGACAGGAGCACACCGATGGTGTTCCTAGGCTACGTGGAGGGTACCAAGGCATATCAGCTCTATGACCCACATAGAGACAAGGTGCTTGTTTCGCGTGATGTCGTGTTCGACGAGAAGGTGGCTTGGGACTGGAACAGTCCAAGCACGGGGGAAACTGGTGGCTTCACCAGCACCTTCGTCGTTGAGCACTTAGTCATCCACGGTGGTGGAGACGCTGGGGAAGAGGTGTCGAGCACTCCGGGAGGGATGCCGAGCACTCCAGCAACAGAGCCGAGCACTCCTGGGACAATGCCGAGCACTCTTGGAGGGATGCCGAGTACGCAGGAGTGGTGCCAGGAGGTTCTGCAGTGGTGGCGACCACTCTAGGACGGATGCCGAGCACTCCCGTAGCAGAGCCAAGAGGTCTTGCAGTGGTGCCGACCACTACAAGACTGAGGCCGAGCACTCCTACAGTGGTGCCGAGCACTACAAGAGTTGTGACGAGCTATCCAGGAGTAGTGTCATGCACTGCATCCGAGGTGCCGAGCACTCCAGGTGCTGAGCCGATCACTCAGGAGGAACAGGGAACTCCATCGATGCCGATCGAGTTCGCCTCACCTCCGAGTGACATCACTGAGTTCATGGATGCCTTCCACGAAGGTGAGGAAGTGTGGTTCCGCAGGATGGACGACCTCGTCGGTGGCACAGGGCCCTCAGACCTAGCGGGTAGGCTGCTCAATGACCCTGAGCTGCTACTTATCAGTGCTGAGGAACCACCCACGTTCGCGCTAGCCGAGCGTGATGGAAACTGGTGACGAGCGATGCTGGAGGAGATGAAGCCGATCGAGGAAAACGAGACTTGGGAGCTCGTCGATCCACCTCTAGGATGCTGTCCGATCAGCCTGAAGTGGGTGTACAAGGTCAAGCGGGACAAGCACGGCGCCATTGTCAAGCACAAGGCGCGCCTCGTGGCCCGAGGCTTTGTCCAGCGCGAGGGCATCGACTCCGAGGAAGTCTTTGCGCCGGTAGCGCGCATGGAGTCTATCCGTTTGCTACTAGCTTTGGCAGCAGCAAAGGACTGGCGCGTCAATCACCTAGACGTTAAATCGGCCTTCCTCAACGGTGAGCTGGCGGAAACGGTCTTCGTCAGGCAACCTTCGGATTTCGCCATCAAGAGAGAGGAGCACAGGGTGCTCCGACTGCGCAAGACGCTCTACGGGTTGCGGCAAGCCCCACGAGCGTGGAACGCCAAGCTTGACACCACGCTGGGCGAGCTTAGGTTCACGAGGTGCTCATCGTCGGCATGTATGTGGACGACTTGATCGTCACCGGCGCGTGCACGGAGGACATCGACAGCTTCAAGCGTAAGATGGCGGCTCATTTTTGAATGAGCGATCTCGGGGCGCTCACCTACTACCTCGACATCGAGGTGAGATAGAGGAGGGAGGCACTCACGCTCGGTCAGAGCGCGTACGCCTCGAAGCTATTGGAGCGGAGCGGCATGGCTGAGTGTAAGTCATGCGTAACTCCGATGGAGGAGTGGCTGAAGCTGACAAAGGCCAGTACCGTGGCGAAGGTGGATGCAACACTTTACCGGAGCATCGTCGGACATTGCGTTCGTCGTGGGCTACGTCAGTCGCTTCATGGAGGATCCCATAGAGGATCGCTGGGCTGCAGTGAAGCGGCTACTACGCTACGTCAAGGAAACAGTGGATCAGGGGATCATCTTCCCCAAGACCGGTGGGAGTAGGCTGCAGCTCACTGTGTTCAGCGATGCAGACATGGCGGGGGACATCGACGGACGGCGGAGCACCTCTGGCGTGCTCGTCTTCCTCGGGTCGGCTCCAATTTCATGGCTGTCGCTGAAACAGAAGGTGGTGGTGCTATCTACGTGTGAGGTAGAGTATGTAGTGGCGGCCACAGCGGCGTGCCAAGTTGTGCGGCTACGCCGGCTGCTGAACGAGCTGACCGGCGTGGAAGCTCACCCACCAGCACTGATGGTGGACAACCAGCCCGCCATCACCCTCGCGAAGAATCCGGTTCTGCACGACCGGAGCAAACACATCGACGTGAAGTTTCACTTCCTCAGGGACTGTGTCGATGGAGGGCAGATCGTCATCGAGTTCATCGAAACTGGTCGGCAGCTCGCGGACGTCCTCACTAAGCTGCTCGGCTGTATTCGACTCACGGAGCTGAAGAAGATGATCGGCATGGAGGGGGTTCAAGGGTAGCAGCAGGATTAGAGGAAGAATTGTTAGATAATCCTCCCTGCATCCCTTGTGTGAATGCGCAGCAGGGAAAGACGACGCCGTAAAGGGCTCCCTGCTACGCACTGTAGCAACTGCAGGAGCAGACGTTGAACGGCTCACATGTCGCGCTATAGCCACATGTAGGGGCAGACGTCGGAGTCAGCCCTGCTGTGTTATCTAGTCACTGTAGCAGCATGACAGCTGTACTAGGACTAGATGGATAGAGTTGTATATATAGTTTGCCACTGCAACTCAGTAAAGAGAGTTCAGATTTGCCATCTCCTATACAGAGCTCTGGGCAACGCTGGTGTCTCTGTTGTGTGTGTATGCTCTGTCCTCCCTTTTTCTAGCTCTAGCCATAGAGTGTGGTCGGACAACTCTTGTTCCTGGTTGGCGTAGCTAGCAGGTGCTCGGCAAAACTAGTGAGAGGTCGATTCAACTAAGCCGATGATTCTGTGGGCTAACAAGCAGTAAGTCCTTGTGTCTGACTGGACTGGATATACACACAACTCCTTGTTGCAGCTCCGCTCCGTCTTCAGTCTTCAGTTTTCAGACATGATTGGCCTACTGATGGACCAGGCTTGGAGGATTACAGGAAAAACACGACACTGGTCAGAGGAAAAGACCTGTGAGGCTGCCACCGTTTCCAGTTTTCCACGGCAGCCGGAGACTTCAACGCGAGGGAGAGGTCGTCATCAAAAGCGACCGACTTGTAATCCTCCATTACTATACTAGGGCCTCGTTTAGTTCGGCCATCGAATCGGTGTCGCCGAATTTCCGGCGGTATTGTAGCTACAGTACCGTTTTGTTTTTATTTGGTAATAATTATCCAATCGTTGACTAATTAGACTCAAAGCGTTCGTCTCGTAAAGTACAACTAAACTGTGCAATTAGTTTTTAATTTCGTCAACATTTAGTACTCCGCAAGTTTAATGTGACGGAGAATCTTCTTTTTACATAGTGTCAAATTCTGGAATTGGGGTAACTAAACATGGCGTAGATCGGTAGGCGCGCTAACGCCGCGCCCGCGTGGGTCATGCGCGCTTTTGCATGCATACCAAAGCGTAAGCCGAATGTCCCTCTCTCTCTAATATATATATAGATAGATGTATACAGAAAGAGGACAGCAGCTTAATCGTCGTTCAGGCATATGCCTTCTCTTGTTCTCGATGCAGAAACAATATTGGAGCTGGCTTGTACAGCAGCAAACCCGTAGATTTCATAGGTGTAAGCTTTGTACTTACACATTAGGTATACAGAATAAAGAACAATCAGGAGATATGTATTGGGCGGGAAAAAAAAAAGTTAACCACAACGACGGGGTCATTCGAAGGATGAACATGAGAATAGAGCCATTCAATACTTTAATACATGCCATGCATATATAATTTAGGAGGTACACATCACAGGCTGTCGTGTGATCTACATAGGCTCTGTTCGCCTGAGTTTAACAAATCAGCCAGAGCCAAGATAAGTCCTGCCGAACAGAGCCATATTCAAATAGATAGGTAGCAAAAGCTCCGTTTTGTAGTTTTGACCAAAGATTTGAAGCAAGTACAATTATTTCCTCCTGAGAATGACCTTTCTTTTCCAGGAGGTTACCCTATAGACAACACAAAACTGGTTTCGTCATCCATTAAGGCTGCACAAATGGCAGCAACAGGTCACATGCTAATATGAAACTTTGTGAAAACAAATAGGAAAAGGTGAGGAAGCACGGACCTGCAACGGAGCTAGCTTGAAAGAAATGGCAAGTCCCTCTTCATAGTTTGTTAATTTCTTTTTTCTGTACTCTATGAATGTATGAACGGACCTGCTGTTGTGGATGGAGTCATTTGATCAGGGTGGCAGTAAGAAGAAATTAATTGTCATGAAAATGGGATGAGCACACGAAGTTATCTATCTTTAGTGAACATGGCCGAGCCAAAACTTAAATAACATACTCCAGTGCTTGATGAGAAGGAATTGCAAGATATTTGATTTAGTGTCTCCTGATTTAGCGAAACCAGGATAGCTAGAAACACAATGAACTGAAATCACAAATGGTATCTACAAAATATCGAAGCCAAAAGTTGAAATAAGTTAAAGCATCATATTTAGCCTCTTGGCTCTTGCTATTTAGGCACTTGTTAAACTTTGGAAAAACCCTGTAAATAGATGCTATAGTGAAAGACCATTGGTTCCACTGAATGAAAAATTGCTCTCTTTTTGGTATTGAAAAATGAACATAGAAGGTACCAGGTCCAAATTTTGTGCACCAGGTCCTTGTTGAAGCCTTGAAGGTATGTCTGATCCTAGTAGAAACATGCTACTTGAACAGCCATATGTCTGAATGTTTACATATTTGCTGATAAATTATTTTATCAGAGTCTGGAGTATTATGTATCACAATCTGATTCATTTTTAAAGTAACAGACCATCACAAATTAAAGGTTGACATACATACACAACACTGTTGGAGGACTTGCAATTTCACCTTAACAATTTAGAAACTACTGATTACTGTAGGTAGAAGTAGGAAGTTAGGAAGAAAAGAAATACAGCATTAGCAAACTCTTGCCGTAATAATCTATGTTTCCAAAGAAACTAACATAACATACCGGACATTGTAACAGGCAATCTGGCCTATCCAGGAAGAACTGCTGCCATTTCAGCGCTGCAACAAAGAAAACGAACTCACATCAGTCCACCCTTCAAGCATAGCAGGTCAAACAACATGAGGAAGCAATTATTAATCTCTGAATGTACATGAGAAAGATGGTTCCAAAATATGTTTTCACATGGAAATAGTAGTTGGCAAGAAAGGTGAGACATAAGCACAACACCACATACATGAAGTTTGTCAGATATCAAGCGACACTATTAAGGAAATTATCAAACTAAACCACGATCAGATAGATCATAAACAGTGTTTTATCCAATGCAGTCTACGTGCTCTCCGAAAATCGAAAATGTGACTATATATGTAAGAAGGAGCACAAATCCAAAATCCGTGAGGAAATTGACATGCTTCAGAACTGCAGCTCGTCAAACCAATAACATAAGCTGTGCTAGGTGAGGAGAGGAGGGATAAAATATCAGAGCGGTGTTGGGTCATCTGAAGCGTTTTATCTTAAGCCACATAATAGATACGAATATTTGGCTTCCATAGTCTTCAACGTCATCTCTACATGGCCTGGGCAACATTAGGCTGCAGAGAAATGTGAATTTAAACATGGCTCAAACCAGTTTGGAGTGGCATAGGAATGTAAGGTGAAGATACCATGGGCAATATATATCAGCAATCCACATTTTGGGTCTGACAATAAACTATCACATATTATTAGTCATATTGTGCTATATCTGCTAACAAATTAGATACTGTAGGTATAACAAACTATCAAATTGTCTTCCTTTTATCTTTTTTTTCCTTTGCTCCTTTGCCTACACTAATACGGAGCGTGAACAAATTTTTTTTACAGCTATGGCTATCAGGGTTAAATGACATAAAGAAAGGAAACATATATATAAATTAGTGAGTACAGAAGTGCATATAATTTACTTATGGAAGGATATTTCAAATGTTGGGATGGGTGCAGCTGTCGATTACCATGGAGTGAGTTGACCCTTTCTAGCAGCAATAACACATCATGGAAGACACCTCCTTGTTGCTTTGATGTTCTTTGGCACCAAGCACAGCATCAACTGCAAGCAGCTCCTTCATCCTGAAGCAAAGGGCAAGGGGCAAACACATTTGCATACCTTCAGCCTAATCTGCACAAGCCGTACGAAATAGAATTGAGTCTGAGCTCAGTGGAAGAGGTTGAGTTAAAGCAGCAGGGAATGGCAGCCAATTCAAAAATCAAAGAAAACCGAGCAGGAAATAATTTCATCTAGAACTGGATAGCCCAGAATCCCAGGATAACAGGAGCAGGCAATTAAGAAATGGAGCACAGCAACAAAAGAACACGAATCAGGGGAGAGCAAAATCCAAACATGGGGAGATATTGAGCAAGACGCAAGAGGAAAAGACCAGAGTAGGGTAATAGAGGATGAACGGAGAAGGTACCGTCGATGCGCGGAGTTAAAGTGGCCCCCGAGCGACAGAACCGAAGGAACAGGCGCCGGAGACGACGGAGGCAGTCTCTGCAGCAGCGGCGAAGACGGCGGAGGCAGTCCTGGCTGTAAGAGATGTAAGAGCGGGAAATTGGGGAGAACGCTCAAGTTCCATTCATCACCGCGTGCTGTTACATATAGAGGTGCCCAGGCACCGGAGCCCGATCCAGACATCGTGGTCACCCCTCACGCCTACATGCTAGGAATCGTGTACAGAAGAATAGGAATGACACAGGTCGCTGACACTGGCAGCGGCGGCGGCGCGTGCGAGGCTGAACCCCGCACCATCTGGAAACGATGCACCGAGGTTAGAGCACACCTCAGGTAAGATAATTGCGGAATTCCTGCGTCTCCTTAAAAAAGATCGCAATGCTCGGTATGTTTCTAAAAACGTTCAGCGGTCTTTAGTGTCACTGCTCTAATTTTTTTGTGTCCTCCATGCCACTGTCGTCAGTTTAGGCTCTAACGCGCGTCGAACTGCAGGTGTGAAAAATCGAAAATACCCTTAAGTCTAAATATGTCATTAATTTTTTTTGAGTATCTTAACGAATTCAGATGAAAAAACTCAAAATTAGAAAGTTGTAGATCTCGTCGAGCTAGTAATTTTCATATAAAAATTATCTTCATTTAATTCCACAAAAAATATGATTTGATATGATTAATATATCTTAGAAAAATTAAATCTTTTTTCGCGAAATTAAATGAAGATAATTTTTATATGAAAATTATAGATCTCGACGAGATCTACAACTTTTTAGTTTTGAGTTTTTTCATTTGAAGTCGTTAAGATGCTTAAAAAAATTAATAACATATTTAGACTTAAGGGTATTTTTGACTTTTCACACCTGCAGTTTGATGGCGTTAAAGCCCAAACTGACGGCAGTGGCATAGAGTGCACAAAAAAATTGGAGCAGTGACGCCGAAGATCGCTGAACTTTTCTAGAGACATACAGGACATTACGATCTTTTTTAATGACATCCCCCTCAGATAATTGGCACGCTGGGCCAGATCCAATAGCAAAAGAAAGAAAAGTGAAGCCCAACCGGTGTGAAGCAAGGCAGTCCACGCGGACACACGGAGGACAGCTGCGGAGCCGGCACGCGTGGAAGCAGTAATTGCAGGCGGCGGTGTAATATAGGCCTTTATTTTTTTTATAGCACGAAATCACACTGAATCATCCGGAGAGCAGGGAATCCGTACTAGTCCTACGTGCCGGACTACTAATTGACCCGTTGTTTTGTTGAGAACGGGACATGTACAAATGCATCTTTTTAGCAGAACAAAATACGGAATCGTCTGACACGTTTTTTTTTTTTTTGAAATCGAGCACTTCCTTGTATTTTTTTTTCGAATACACAAAAGGTTTACGTATTATTGTATTAAGATCGAGAAAAACGATTTGTTATATCGACGCGCCTCTTGGGCACACTAGTCGGGGCGAAAGTTATACAATGAGCTTATCCGCGCCTAGCAGACTGCAAACACTTCCTTGCATTTTAACTCGGACACAACATACTACTAGAACGTACAACTATCTGTTGAATAGGAGTAAGCTGTCAGGATTCATTACTCTTACAATCTTATTTTAAATTAAATATCTTGAAATTTGCTTAGGCAATAGCATGACATGGGCTTAAAGATTTCCAAACGGGCCGGTTGAAACGGGCTGGCACGAGCCCCGTGCGAAAAAGCCCGGCCCTAGCCCGCCCCAGCCGTGCCCGTGCCTGGCCCGGCCCGGTGCCGTGCCCGTGCCTGGGCCGAGGAGTCGGCCCGGGCACGGCCCGTTCCAACGGGCGGCACGGCTCAGGCACGGCTCTGGGGCGTCGGCGGGGCTGCGGTATATAAGCCACCCACCGCGGCCGCCCCCCCACCATCCAAACCCTAGCTCATTTCGCTTGCTCTCGTCTCCCTCGCGCCGCTCTCGTCTCGCTCGTCGCTCTCGCCCGCTGTCGTCTCGCTCCTCGCTCTCGCCCGTTCGCCTGATCGTCGCCTCGTTCCCCTGCTCCGCCGTGTCCATGGCGTTCTCCGACGGGTAAGGGGTCAGATCCGGTGGGTTCCGTCCTCAATCTCCCTGCTTTCCCTCTCTGCCCTCAATCTCCCTCTTCTCTCTCAGATCTGGTGGTTCCCGCCTTCAATCTCCATCTGTTCCCTTGTTCTTCATCCCTGAAAGTCGATTAAGACTCGTTCTTAGCATCCTCGACGCATCTCCGTCTTCTGTCCGTCGTTCTCATCGCCGGCCGCCGCCACCTCCGGGGCTCCGGTCTCCGTTGAGGTACCGGGGGTGTGCATCCGGTCCATCTCATCGTCGTTTCCGGCGCTCCAGCTCTAGAGGTAAGGGTAATCCCCTACCCTAACCCTAATCCCCTACCCTAACCGTCTTTTTCTGTTGTTGATTGATGCAGCCGTCGAGGAACCGGAGACGGCAAAGATGGCCCCAGGCGTAGACGACGCCGATGAAGGGGAGTTTGATCACTCCCAGAACGACGAGCTACGGATGTGCAGGTTCGTCGGGGATGATGAGGAGGACGATGTCCGCGAGGACTGCGCCGAGCTATTTAGGCGGTCTGCTGCTGATCCCCTTCCCTGTGACCAAGATGCGGTCCAGGTCCACGGGGAAGGGGCCGATCCCGATGCCGACGGTGGCGACAGTGAGGTGGCAGGCTCCAATCGCCCTTCTACCTCTGCTGTCTGGGATGATTTTGAGAAGCACTTCAAGAAGGTATGCTGCCACTTGCAAACATTGCAAGAAACAATACTCTGCTTATTCTGCTAATGGCACTGGACATCTTACTCGATATCTTAAGGTTTGTGTTAAGCGTCGTGAGAAATGTCGCATGTCTCAAACTCAAATTGGTTTTAATCCTGATGGTTCTGTTCGTCGCTGGGAGTACAATGCTGATGTAGCTCATGTTGAGCTTGTTCGTATGCTTGCTAGACTAGATTTACCTTTACTGATTGGTGAAACTGATGTCTTTAAAGATTACATTAAAATTGCTCATAACCCTGCTTTTGCACCTGTCTCTAAGCAAACTACTGGTAGAGATCTGTTTAAGCACTTCAATGGTAAACATGAAAAATTAATGACTTATTTGCAAGACAATGTTGTTTCATCTGTTGCTGTTACCTCTGATATTTGGTCAAGAAAGGCCAAAGAAGATTATCTGTCTGTTGTGGCTCATTTTATTAATGCTGATTAGCAATTAGAGAAAAGGGTGCTTGGTTTAAGGTTGATTGATGTCTCCCATAATGCTGAAAACATTGCTGAGCGTGTTAAAATTGTCCTTGCTGAGTATGATATACTTAACAAGGTTTTTTCTGTGACTTTGGATAATGCATCTGCCAATAAAAAATGCAATGGATAAACTGAAACCTATACTTAAAGAGTATTTAGGTGCTGATCTGTTTTTGCATCAACGATGTGCTTGTCATATTATTAACCTGATTGTTAAGGAAGCATTGGCTGTTGTTAATCCTCTCATTGACAACTTTAGAACTGCAATCTCTTTTTTGAACTTCTCTAATCAAAGATTGCTGCATACAAGAGTTATTGCATTGCTAGCAGTATTAGACCTAGGAAGTTCTCACTGGACATGGATGTTAGGTGGAACTCCACCTACCTTATGCTGAAAACATTGTTACCTCATAGGAGTATTTTCAGTACTTTCATTGAGGCTAATTACCCTAGACCTGCAGGTAGTCCTTTCCTATTGACTGATGATCACTGGGATATGGCAACTAAGATGTTGCAATTTCTTAAACTGTTTTATGACTCTACTGTTGCTTTATCTGGTGTGTATTATCCTACTTCTTCACTTATGATTCATTATATTGTTAAGATTGCTGTTCATCTGCATAAATATCAACATGATGAACATCTGAGATCTGTTGTGCAGTCTATGATTGACAAATATAATAAGTACTGGAAGAACATACCTGATCTTCATTCCATTGCATTCATACTGGATCCAAGAGCTAAGATTAAGGGTTTTACCAAAGTGCTTAGAAAATTGAATTCTCTTTTTAATATTGATTACACTAACAAGTTGCTGGACACCAGAGCTCTTCTTTTTAGAATGTACAACAGGTATGATGCAATGTATGCCTCTGTTAGGCTCAAAAGGGTTGTTCCTGCATCTCTTTCTGGTAAAAGAAGAACAGCTTAGGCTGACATTTATGATGATGATGAGCTTGACATTGGAGCTGGTTGTTCTTCCCTCCCTCCTAATCTTGATCAGTCCAGGGGTGTTTCTGTCACTTCTTTGCTACAGGCAGCTTCTGTTTCTAACTCTAGTGAGCTTGCATCCTACCTGGACTCTAACACAGTTAGCCAGTTAGATGATGATTTTGACCTCATGCAATGGTGGCATGAGCACAAGCTTACTTATCCTGTGCTTTCTATTCTTGCAAAAGATATTTTTACTGTGCCTGTGTCAACCATTTCTTCAGAATCTACCTTTAGCACTCTTCGGCGGATCATCGAGGAGCGTCACCGGAGGTCAACCTCGAGGCCCGTGGAGGCACTAACTGCACTACTAAGGATCGGGAGAATCTTTGAATCAAGACTGCAGCACATGGTGGAGGATAAGGAGCTGAAAGAGGCCTTTGAAGCACTTTATCTTGATGTTGATTAAGTTCCCCATTTATGTAATGGTTCTGTAATAGCTATTAAGACTTGGACATGCTGGAGGCTAGATGTAATGAAGTTATGAACAATCTTAGAAGCTGCCTGTACTCTTTTCCTGTTTAGGGTTTTTCACAAGGGTGAGTTTTACTTAAACAGGTTTTTAATGAGGTAGCCATTGCACAGCTCCTACTTTAATTAGTTTTAGTTTCAAAACTTGCCTGTGTTCTTTGCTGTTCTTTGCTCTTTGCTGTTTTTTCTGGCATTGTCTGATGTTTTTGATGAGTTAGAAGTTATCTATGTGAACTTATGATTTGAATGAATGTTTTTGTAATTTCGAGTTAGGCGGCCCGCACGCACGCCGTGCACGGTCCAAAGAAGTTTAGTGCCGCGTGCGGGCTCGAACTCAGCACTGCACGACACGACATGCGGCATCCTCATCACCGTGCGCTGTGTTGCGTGCTCAAAGCGGTGCGGTCCGTGTCAGCGGGCCATGCCCAGCGGGCTAGAGCCAGTAGTGTCGTGTCGTGCACAACACGTTTGGAAATCTTTACATGGGCTACACCGGACGGAGATGGGTCAGTAAGCACCATTTCGTGATCCGAATATTTATTAGCATTCAATTTGAAAGTCTAGTGGGTGCGGAAATAATACTACAGGCGCACTATGAATTTGGTCCAACACTAGCGGGAGGTCCTCTTTAGTCCGAGTCACTGCAAGATTTTTATCTTTGGATGGATAAAAGAAAAAAAAATTCATTTCTTTGCTTTTGGTTGTAGCAATTTCACAAAAATGAGAAATGAAATCGAATGTTTAGATGGCAATTAGAAGAACTAAACATGAGCTAATTATAAAACTAATTGTATAAATTATGACTAATTTGCAAGACGAATTTATTAAATCTAATTAATCAATGATTAGCACATATTTGCGCTCACTCACATGTGGAATGAGAACATGACGTCACCTCTTTTCATGTGGGCCCAGACAATATTGCTATCCGTCTGAAACAGACAACAGAACTGCTTCGCTTCTTGTTTAACTGAACAAGAACACCGCCTTTTTGCTTTATTTTTTTCTTTTGAAATCATAAATATGCCAAACGCCCAAATATATTAGGGAAAAAAAGGAAGAGAAACGGAAAAGAGCAAGCCGACCAGCAGTTGAGGTGTTGAACTCTGGGAAAGCCTGAAGCGCCTCCCTGAAGAGAAGAGAAGCGACCGCCCCGCCGCGCCCCACCTACTACTCCCCTCGCCGTCGCCGCCAGGCCGTGATCCCGCGATGTCCTCGTGGCTGCGGAGCGCAGTGAGCAAGGCCGTCGAGGCAGGCGGCCGCAGCGGCGTGGCCCGCACGGTCCTGGGCTACGCCGACGCCGTCGCCCACCACGCCGGCCAGGCCGTCGCCGAGGGCGCCAAGATCATCAACGAGCGCATGGTGATTCCTCTCCGCTCCCCGCCCCCCTGTCCCCAGAGTCCGTCCAATTGGCCTGGAAACGCGTTTCGTGTTTTTGTTGCTGATGAAGCGGTGCCAATTGAGAAATAAATAAATCCGACTTATAGGGCGGAGGTGCGGCTCGCGTGTAATTTGAGCTGCCGTTCTACCTTCTTCTGGTTCAATCTATGTGGTAGCTTCTAATTCGAAGTGACAATGGAGTAATGAGTGATCTGTCAGTGTCACACTGCCATGTTCTAGGACGGGGGTTGCTGCCAAAGAGGGGGAAAAGGGTTAGAAGTTGGGGCATTTGTGCATTTAGGGTTCATGTTGGTGCAGTATGTATAAACTGACTGCCCTTTAATTGAAAATCCCTTGTTTACTGATGATGACTTGATCTGAGGAACATTTGTATTATGTTTTTTATTATGGGATTTATGGAGCACTCAGAACTACAAAAGTGTCAAGCAAACAGTGAAGCGATTGGAAGAGGTAGCGGTTTCATCACGCGAGGATGGGAGAGTTCAGGTGCTAAGGCATTGGCTCAGAGCCCTACAGGAGGTTGAGGCTGAAGTTGGAGGTTCGGGTGGGTCTTCTAGGCAGAATGTCCCTTCAAGCGAGCCAAACTCCTCGAAAGCATCATTGGCTAAAGTATGCATCTGCCTATCAGATTTCATGTTCTTGGCTCTTGGGTTTTGCCTAATCATACAGGGAGCTTATTATATTGGCTTTGTATCGTCATTTGTAGCATATAGGCATCACACTTAGTGATATTCTTGTTTTCATCTGTGATGACATCATAGACACATCTCTGCAGGTTTTGTTTTACGATGCTGATATTGGAGGGCCTCCTATGAATTTCCTAGATGTATTCCTTTATAGCCAAGCACTTGAGGGTATTACGTTGTCCATGGTGAGCTAGTTCAATTATTCTATCCTGGCTGTCAAGAACTCAAGATACTATCTGCACCTGAATTACCCAACAAGAAAGTGCTTGCTGTAATAGATTTCTGTTGTTTCTTGTACCACACTACCACCGCTACAAGTTAAGCATGGCTTATCTTTTCCTTGTCCAGATTCTTGAAGCTCCTAAGGAAGAAGAGGTCTCCCTTCTTCTAGAAATTTTCGGGTGAGCTTATTGTCCAAAAGATGTGCCGATGATTTTGCTATTTTTTCAATAATCCAAGCAATTTTCATCTCAGTTTTCGGTTCAAGTGGAATGTCTAAGTACACTAATAAATTACTCTGAGCTTGAACACTTAAACTCTCTCCTGCAGTTTCTATATTATAAACATATAATTAAATGCACTTGGTCTGGATAGAACAGGGAAAATTGTCATCTAAACTATATTGTTGACTGACCTGGAAGCAATAACATTTGCACTTGACTTTAGGATATACTAGTGCCTCTAGAAACTTACTGCTTTGATGTGAAGAATCATACTTCACCTTTAATGTTAAGAATTTATTTTATGGTTTTCTATTGCAAGTACAGCACTGCCTGCTTGCTATTTCCTTATGTGGCTATAATTTTGTTATGTGATATCTTTCCTTTTGATGTTTGATACTCTTACAGTCTTACTGAATGTGCAATTAAGATGACTTTGGGCTCTTATGAAGGCTCTTATGATTATATATGTTAGCTTCCCTGAGAAAACAATCTTTCACCCCATCATTTTTTTAATCATTGGTTTGGCCGTGGCTGTTTGACATGATTCTGTCTACTGTTCCTTGAACTTGAGTTTCAGTATTTGTTTTCTTCATGAGCATCATCTCCATTTTAAATGACAGTCATTTGCTACAGAATATGTCTTACAGGGGGGAAAGAAGTTAATAATGCTATAGTGAGCAGTATACAGGATTTGGCAAAGTCATTCTCAAATTATCATGATGAAGTCCTGGTATGTCTGCCAGTTGTCTGATGTAAACTTATAAGGCTAAATTATCATGTAATACTTGGCGCAAAGTGTTCTAATTATTCACCAGTTGTTATGTACTTGGTATTTTATTTTTCCTGGAGAAAGAATGGTGTATTTTATTTTCCTGTTTTCAATATCAAATTTTGCATAAATTGACTTTTCTTGTCATTTGTCAAACAATATTCTTGTATCTGTATACATGTAGGTGAAACGTGAAGAGCTACTTCAGTTTACGCAAAGTGCCATTTCAGGTCTAAAGAGGAATGCTGACATTGTGAGGTGATCACTATTCTACTGATTTGCTCATGAAGTCTAATTTTTCATGCGTGTGTGAGCAAGGATCGATCAGCCTGATACAATGTAAGCAAGGTTTGCACACGGGAATAGTAGGTTGATTATGAGAGTACAGGATACTAGATTATATAGTGAAGTATGTCATAGGGTTTGGTTTATAGAATTAGCACAGCAGAGATCCATGCCTAATAGGAAACAATCTACATGTGCTTCATAGGCCCATGGCCCATGGCCAGCGCTGCACAATGGACGTGGACCACGTCCTGGGTCCATCTGTCTGTCTAACAGTAAACAACATCTATCTTTCATATGTGATATGAGATTACATTTAATCGTTCACCTCAAAGTGCCAGTAAGGATATTTAGCAAATCAGGGTGTTATCCCATGCAATTTTCTAGCCTAAATATAAAGTATTATCAGCCATCATTGCACTGTGACTTATAGTTTTAACCTGCAACATATGGAAAGCCTGAAAGATTAATTTAGTACTTTTGCCTTTGTTTTGGGAACTCCGCCTATGGTGGGGCGCCTTTGGTGTCCCAGCATAGCAGGTCCCAAGCCCTGGTAAAGGAGGAGGGTTGTGTTAGGCGTGGCGAGCCAATGTAAAAACTTAGCCACTTAAATGGAGATGAAACCCGAAAAGAAAATCGTTGGGCGTAACCCTCTTAGCGACGCCATATATCGGAACCCGGTATGGTGTTAAATGGGCAAGGCCAGGTCGTCACCCCCCGTGACGCTACCGTGTCGTGATCTGGGCATGGTGTCAAGTAACCAAGGATCGGGTCGTCGCTTCCTTAGTGGCGCTACATCGGCGCCGGGTGTAGTGAAAAATGAGCAAGGGTCTTCGCATCAAAGTCGACGGGTGCGAAGGGTAAGGAAAGCTAGTCGAACCAACTAGGATCCGTTTAGGTAGTTGGAATGTAGGGTCACTTACGGGTAAGTTAAGAGAATTAGTTGATACCGCGACTAGGAGGCGTGTAAATATATTATGCGTTCAAGAGACTAAATGGAAGGGTCAAAAGCGAAGGAGGTGGACAATACAGTGTTTCAAGCTTTGGTACATGGACGGTCATGAATAGAAATGGAGTAGGAGTTTTGATTGATAAGAGCCTCAAGAATGGTGTGGTGGGAGTGAGAAGGCAAGGAGATATGATTATCTTAGTCAAGCTTGTCGTTGGTGATATGGTCTTGAACGTAATTAGTGCGTATGCCCCCAAGTAGGTCTCGACGAGAGAGTGCTAAGAGACAGCCTACAGGAAGACTTAGATGGCTGGTTAGAGCTATACCTAGTAGTGAGAAGCTTTTTATAGGAGGAGATCTTAATGGGCATGTAGGTACTACAAGCGCAGTTGTTTCGAGGCGCGATTCATGGAGGTTTTGGGTATGGTAGTAGGAATCGGGGAGGGAGGAAGTTACGGACTTCATGGTAGCTTTTGACCTGATGATAGCCAACACTTTCTTTAGAAAGAGAGAATCTCATCTAGTGACCTTCATGAGCGGACAACACTCAGAGTGCTGATTGACTTTGTCCTCGCAAGAAGAAAGGACAAACGAGCATGCTTGGATTGCAAGGTGATACTGTGGGAGTGTGTTGTTTCTCAACATAAGCTTTTGGTGGCGATTTTCGTTTTCAAAAGCGTGCCCGTGAGGGATAAACAAGCTAAGATTGAAAGAACAAAGTGGTGGAAAACCCAAAGGGGAGACGCGTCGAGGTATTTAGGAAAAGGTTATCAAAGAGGGCTCTTGGAAGGAAGAAGACGACATAAACAATATGTGGGACAAGATGGCAACCAACATTCGGAAGGTAGCCTCGGAGGTGTGTGGAGTAACCAAAGGAAGAGGACGCGAGGCTAAAGACACTTGGTGGTGGAACGAGGAAGTCCAAAGAGCTATTAAGGAGAAGAAAGAATGCTATAGACGCTTGTACCATGACAGAGTGTGGACAACATAGAGAAGTACAAGGTGGCAAAGAAGACCGCAAAGCGAAATGTAAGTGTGGCAAAGGGTAGAGCGTCTGAGGATCTTTATCAACATTTGAGTCTGAAGGAAGGAGAGAAGGACATTTATAGGATGGCTAGGGTTCGTGAGAGAAAGACACGGGACTTCAACCAAGTTAAGTGCATTAAGGATGAAAGGGAGCATCCTTGGTAAAGGAGGATGAGATCCGACATCGATGGCAAGAGTATTTTGACAAATTGTTCAATGGTGAGAATATGGACACAACCTTTCGGTTGGATGACTCTTTTGATGACACCAATAGGCGCTTTGTGCGGAGAATCCAAGAATCGAGGTCGAGAGAGCGTTGAAAAGGATGAAAGGAGGTAAGGCGATGGGACCGGATGGTATCCCAATCGAGGTGTGGAGATGCCTCGGGGACATAGTCATAGTATGGTTGACCAAGTTGTTCAACCATATTTTTCGATCAAACAAGATGCACGATGAGTGGAGGAGAAGTATATTGGTACCGATCTACAAGAATAAAGGGATATTCAAAGTTGTACAAATTACCGGGAATTAAGTTGATGAGCCATACTATGAAGCTATGGGAGAGAGTTATCGAGCATCGCTTGAGAGCAATAACGCGGGTCTCTATGAACCAATTTGGTTTCATGCCCGGAAGGTCAACCATGGAAGCCATTTTCTTAATAAGACAAGTTATGGAGCGGTATAGGGAGAAGAAGAAGGACCTACACATGGTTTTTATTGACTTGGAGAAGGCTTATGATAAAATACCAAGGAATGTTATGTGGTGGGCTTTGGACAAACATAAAGTCCCAACGAAGTACGTCGGGCTCATTAAGGACATGTACAACAATGTTGTGACTAGAGTTCGAACAAGTGATGGAGACACGGATGACTTCCCGATTAGGATAGGACTACATCAAGGGTCAGCTTTGAGCCCTTATTTGTTTGCTTTAGTGATGGATGAGGTCACAAGGGACATACAAGGGGACATCCCTTGGTGTATGCTTTTCGCGGACGATGTAGTGCTAGTTGATGAAAGCCGGACAGGGAGTGAATCGAAACTGGAGTTATGGCGGGAGACTTTGGAGTCCAAAGGTTTTAGACTTAGTAGAACTAAAACTGAGTATATGAGATGTGACTTCGGCACTACTACTCGGGAGGAGGAAGATGTTAGTTTGGAAGGTCAAGTAGTGCCTAGGATGGATACCTTTCGATATTTAGGATCAATGCTACAGAGGGATGGAGATATTGATGAAGATGTTAGCCATAGAATCAAAGCAGGGTGGATGAAGTGGCGGCAAGCGTCTGGTGTCCTATGTGACAAAAGGGTACCACAGAAGCTAAAAGGCAAGTTTTATAGGACGGCGATTAGACCTGCTATGTTGTATGGTGCAGAATGTTGGCCTACGAAAAGACGACATATTCAACAGCTAAGTGTCGCGGAAATGCGTATGTTGCGTTGGATTTGCGGGCATACAAGAAGGGATCGAGTTCGGAACGATGATATACGTGAGAGATTAGGGGTAGCGCCAATTGAAGAAAAGCTTGTCCAACACCGGTTGAGATGGTTTGGACATGTGCAACGGAGACCTTCAGATGCACCGGTGCGTAGTGGAATCCTAAGTCAGGATAGTAACGTGAAGAGAGGCAGAGGAAGACCGAAGTTGACTTGGGTAGAGGCAATAAAAGGAGACTTGAAAGGATGGAATATACCCAAAGACTTAGCCTTAGATAGGAATGCTTGGAAGACAGCTATTCACGTGCCTGAACCTTGATTGTTTCTGTTGGGTTTCAACTCTAGCCTACCCCAACTTGTTTGGGACTTAAAGGCTTTGTTGTTGTTGTTGTTGTTGTTGTTGCCTTTGTTTTGGGCTATTATTATTTCTTGTTACTCTAATATGTGTATTTCACTTCAGGATAGATGCTGAAGCTCTAGAATTGTGGAAGAAACTAGATGAGAAGGAGGCATCACGAGTTCAATCAATTGGTGATCCTGATAAAGTTACAGAAAAGACTTCAACTGTTGAGGTGTTTACTCTGTGATATATGTTCTGATTAACTACTTTATTTTTACTTGTTTTTGCAGTACAATTTGTAACACCCCAGGTGTTTGGCTTCCACATTTGCACTACATTTCATGAACATGAGCATCATGCATCCATTCTTGAACTTATATCACATGAAACATGATTTCGAAACATTGCAACATGTTGTGTATTTCCTGTGTATTGTTTCTTTTATGAAATGTAAAGTGTGCAACACTTAAGTGCAACATGTGCCACTCACTTAGTAAAACAAGGTTAGTTAGTGCTATGCAACAAGATCATGAAACAAGTGAAACATGACTATGAAACAGTTGCAACATTTCATGTGTTTTTCATTGTTTCAGTACATACCTTGCTTGATTCTTGTGTGACCAATGTGTGGTGTGGCTAATGATCCTCCTAAGTAACTTAGTTACACCTAGAATGTCATTAGGAACAATGTTCATGTTGATCATTTTGCCTAATTAGGTTTCCAAGTCATGGTTGACCAAATTGGACCCCTAGAACTCCTGAGTTTGACTGTTTAAAAAGTGTAACTTAGAGTCTATGCATGCTTGAGCAACCTAAAGCAAAGTTGTAGTAAATTTAATAAGGAACAAACTTTGTTTAGAAGCCATCTCATGAAAATGTGCACAACATGTTCAAAAAGGTCCCACAAGTCAGTTTTGAGATCTTTTTAGAAACTCTGAAAATTTCTAAGTGTTGGAACTGAGTTTCAGTTGCATGACCTCAACTTTGGCTTGATATAACTCGTGATCCGTGGAGAATCGGGTCATTGATTGCTAAACCAAATTTGTAGCCCTAATATAGATCTACAACTTTCATCTTTACGGATTTCACTTTGGAGCAACGTGTTAGCCGTGCCAACGCGACGAAGTAACGCTGTCAGACTGGTTCGGATTCACTGAAACGCTGCTACAGTGATCATGCGATCAGAACTCGACGGCCGCGTGTACGCCGCGCGTCGCCGGTCACCGAGTCTTGGCCGCCACGCGCCGCTGATGCTTCTGGCGCGGCGGCCGTGACATTAACCCGTCCCGCTACCGCCTGGCGACTCACCCGCCTCCGGTTCGCCTTTCTTCGCTTCATCACACGCAGCGCCAAACAAGCAACCGCTTCCCATTGCCGCCGTGAGCTTGACAAGCTCCGCCAAGACTCACCACCACCGCAAACGCGCACTACACCTTCACCAAAGCTCCGCCAGATCCCTCTTGCTCGTCGTCATCTCCGCGCGGTCATTCGACCTCGGTGAGGCCATTGTCGGCGTTCCCGCACCGTCGCGCACTCGCCGGAGATGGCGCTCACATGCCGGTAGCACCACCGCCGCACCACCTCCATTCTTAGCCCGCGTCTCGTATTCCCCGTCATGCGGCGATGCTTGGGTGATGATGTCACCACCACGCCGGTCCAATAAGCGGAACACGCCCCGCCGCCGCCGCCAGGCGCCATGGCCGAGCCGCCGAAACCGTGGCGGGTACCTAGAGGTCGGTAGGGTTTGCGGTTAGGGTGCCAATCGACGCAGATAGGTCTAAGCGGTCACGTTGGTGCCGTTCTCGTCGCCGGTGAGGTCACCGTCGGCGAAGCTCCGCCGTCTTCAGCGGCGTCAAACCGCCTCCTCTGCCTTTCTTTGCCGGCGACCCGATGGGGTGGTGTGACAACGTCCCACACGCCGCTGGTCATTGTTCTTAAAGATAGTTCGGTTTACTGATTTGAATGCAATGTTGTAAAATCCATATCTTGAGTTTAGTAGATCCAAATTGAGTACTTCCAATTTTGTTAGACTCACTTATTAGGTCTAGTATTTAAGAAAAATATATCTTGAGCATATTATGTAGAAATTTTGGGTGAATTAAATAGGAACTTGAAAAGTGTTTTTGAATGCATGCAAACTTGTTTAAATCATATCTTGAGTTTCGTGATCCAAAAATTATGAAATTTTGTGGGTGAGCTAGTCTTGTATAGTAGAAGCTCGTTAAAATTTGAGAGTCATTGCATGTGTAGTTTTTGAGTTATAGATTTTCCTTTTATCATCGTAATTCTTGTGTAAATTTTAGTAATTTATTTATGAATCCAATGGCCATGAAAATTGGTAGGTAGTATCCCAAAGACCTTAAGAATGCAAGGAAAAATATGAAATCTGTTGTTGACACTTTTCATTAGGGTTTCCTAATTATGCCATTTTAAGCCATTATGCCTTGTCATTTTTGTGTAGGCTTTTATACTTGCTCAAATGGTGTGAAATTTTTATGGTAGTCTACTTAGAGTATGTAGTGTCTACTGTAATTTTTGTAGAATTAATGGGGCGCTTTTCATATAGGTTTACTATTTCCCTAATTAATTAAATAAATTAAGAAAGGTATTAAAAGAAATGTTTTGGTAATGGACATCCTACTTTCTCGTGTTCTTAGGATATGTGTGATAAGATAGTAAAGTTGGTTTTGTCTAATTATATGTTTACATCATAAGTTGCTAATTATTTGTTGGCATTATGTCCCTCTGGACAGATCTGGGGACTTTGGAAAGTTCCCCATGATAATGTGGTTTTCAGTGCTTGTGTTGAATACAAAAGTTGTAGGTAACTTATGTATCTAGCTCTGTCAAAATTTGAGGGCATTTGGCCCAATGGTTTAGAAACTACAGCTGTTTAAAGTTAGGTTGCGCTTTCTTTGATTCTCTCGCCTTGTGTGGATAGACTTACATTGATTGATGAATTCGACCTGGTAAAGGTTTGAATCATGCTTTGAGGTCTAAAAATGAATTGTAGACAATTTCATAAGCTTTCCAGTTGTCTTGTTTCATATCATTTGGAATTATACATCTTGATTATGGCTAGTTTAATGTACCGATATATATATAGTCTTCATTTTCCGAAATACAAATGCTTGATTGAATGTGTTGCAACGTAATCGTTAATTGTTTGGGGTTAGCCTAACTTGAGAATATGCTTAGGTGCAAAAAGCTAGGTCATTAATCAAGATGAGCAATTATACATTAGGTTGTATAAACTTGGTAAGTAAAGTGATTTGAATAGGGCTTAAGTTGAAATATGCAAACTACAATGAACATGTGCATTCCCAGAGCATCCCCGACATTCGTACATATGCATCCATGATATTTATCTTGCGCATTCATGCAATAGGTGTGCCGAGGGGAGTGACGTTCTTTGGAGTTCGAGGGAGCCAACCAGGAGGAGGAGCCCAGAGTGCGGGAAGTCGAAGAAGCGGTGTCGCCGAGGAGTTGCCCGAGTGCCACGATCACCAACCTTCCTCTTTCTGAAAAGGCAAGCCCGAGCATTATAAGTCTCCCATGTCTTTACAAATATATTGAGTATCTTTATTGTTGATGATGCATTAAGTATAGGAATTGGTTGGAACCAATTGCTTGCATTATATATCCTCCTTGTCCGGATATCGCACCGGAATCCTATTTAAGTTCGAGAACGGGTTAAATGCTTAGCCATGCTTAGTGCGGTAGAAGTCGGTGATTTCCACCACTGCGAGATTTAGGATGAGGTGGATCACGGTTGGCTATATTTGCTATCGTGGAAAAGAACCATGTGAATAATGAATTAAGACCCGGAGTCTTGTGTAGGTTTGGACATAGTGACTCCGTGCATGTCGCTTTAAGGACCGATCTGACGTCGTCCTCATGTCATGTTGAACGCAATTTAACACTTAGCCGGCCGGATAAGTCGTTCGACCATGGCCGAGTAGCTCAACTCGGCCGGGAACCGTGGGGGTTGGATGCATTCGGAGGTAGTAAGGATGTGCGGAGAGCCATTGGCATAAGTCCAAGGGGAGTCGGGGTTTGAGATCCTGTACTTCTGGCGAGTGGTTCTCTGAGAATGCAGGCGGCCCGGACCCGCGTCTTTTCATTACTTTTTTCTCCGAGTTGTACCAAAGGTGACTTGTTTGCGACCACGACGGGGAAGCGGGGTTTGTGTTAGGAATACCCTCCACCGGATAGGAATCGATTCAATCGCCGTCTCTCCGGATAGTGAGAACTTGACTTGAGCGGTGACAACGTAGATTCAATTAATTTAACGATATGGTTAAATGGATAATGATGATGATAATGATAATGTTGCTTGAGAATTATACCCTATATGGTTATTAATGTTTGCATATTAATCAAGTGGTTGATTAGTACATGTGCTAATATAGATGACAAAGTTAATGGCTTAAAGTCACTTTGCTAGTTCAGGATAAAAGTTAATCAAGATTACATATGCTTTTACGCAAAATGAAAGTGTCGGCCAGATCCACAAAATCAAGCTATGCATGATCCTTGGTGTCTTTTATTTTGGTTTCCGTCGGGTAAGTCTAGTGAGTACATTCCCGCACTCGGGTTTATTCCTCTTGTTGCGAGATGACCTTCTCTATCGTGGATTACATAAGTATTGTCTCCACCCTGGGTGACGAAGACTAGATCACGGGCATGATCTTCTCATTATCTTATCTGAATGCTTTTGTGGGATGTGATCAATGAATCGGTACTGCGGTATTGAACTTCGTGTGTGTGAGTTAAACTATTTGCTTCCGCTTTGTTACAAGACTTGTTTTGTAATAACGATGACTCTGTGTTGATGTAATCTATTTGCGACGTCTGCGAAATGTTGTAACGTCACGATATGTTATGTTGAATTCTTCAGGATCTTGGTTGTATGCAAGTTGGTTTGAAATCCGTCGTGATTTCAGTTGACTCTGGGTTTATATGGGCGCAAGTTCGAGAATTTGATCGTTTGGCGATTGTTTTCGTACTTGTACTCTTATAAATTGGTCGGTTCTGTGACAAATTGGCATCGAGCTAGATTCAACATTAAACATGTCATCTGGTATTTAAAAACAAAAGCTTTTGTTGCGGCGGTTTATAACTTATAGTTATATGTAAGTGTTCAAAATCTGAAATTTTATAGTGTACCAAAGGATCACATCCTTTGTAGCCCACTTAAGGATTTTAGGTGGCTTATATAATTACTAACTTTGGGAAATGATTGTTTCTATTTTCGTTGTCCATGCGGCGTGCTATTGCATGGGTGCCATTCGCTTGAATGGTAATGTTTGGATCATTGCCTCTCGCGCCTGAGTAAGGGTGAGTTGTGAGAGCATGACCGTCCAACCGCATTCGGTCTAGGGGAGAGTAGTTGTGGTTGCTCGCATACCTACATGTTTAATCATGTATCTATGAGAGTACTTAATTGTGGGTATCTCTGTTGGGTAGTTTGTGATACTAGAGTATATACATCCGGGGATGTATGTATGAAAGTATTTAGTTTAATGCTTGCTTTTATGCCTTTTTGGGAATTCTTGGGCTGAAATGAAATTTTCTGCGTACACCGACAACGTATCGTTGTAGATCGACTAGCTACTACGTATCACGAGAGAACGTATGTATGCCACCGTATATTTCGCTAGCCTTTAAATTTTATTTTAGGTTTGTGAGGACGTCTGGATCGTGCATGCATCATGTTCAATCATACATGGCAATTCTTGCATTCTCCTCCTTTAAAATTGATGGTCTCGAATAATTAAATTTCGTATCCCTTAAATTATTTCCCCCCTTACGTTGTAACTTTTTTACTCTGAGATGGCGCGCACGAAACGCACCTTTCGCAAGTCCATTGGAGGCGGGGCACCTCGTCACCGTTTAGCTCCTCGTGAGCCCGTCCCGAGCCTCTTGAGGAGGAAAGGCCGAGAGGCGAGCTAGCCCGGTGATTTCTTGAGAGGACTGCTGATTCAGCCAGCGTTTGGAGCAAGTCACGCAGAACGGGATCAAGAGAACACAGGAGGTTCGAGAGGTTGATTGCTCACACAGCAATGTGGCGTATCATTGGTTCACATCTTGAACCAACGGAATGAAGCTTGCACGAGGAGAATGTCTTTGAGAGCGCGACGGTAGAACTTCGAGCAAAGCGGCTGGCGGCCTGCGAGAAGGGTACAATGACAATCTTCATGAGGAGGTTCACCGTTACACAATCGCTTCACCCTCTCCCGCCACCACCGAGGAGGATGAGATGGGTTACGGTGTCATCATGGTCAAGGTGATGACGTTGAGATTAATGGACTGAAAGCGTTCCACATGACGAGGGGGGAAGATGAGGAGTTAGAGCACACTAGTGATGAAGATGGAGGAGAGATCTTGACATCGACTCGAGGGCGATCGCGAAGTTAGCTTACTACTTAGCTAATACTGCCGGAGCTAGTCTTTGTTGATCCTCGTGCATGAACGAGTAGCTTTGTAATAAGTTAATCGTTGGGATGTAATATCGAACCTTAAGTTATCTTTCTTTGTCGGTTTGGAACCCTCGGCTTTGATGTAACCTATTGAACATGTTATGCTCCGCATATTTGAGCCTTTGCCAAGTTCCGTCTGTATGCGGGCTATCTATCTCATTCTTTGGTTAAGTTCATCGCCTTAATGTGTCAATTGATGCGCTTGAGAAGTTGTGTGATTGGATGAATGATTGTGCCTCTGTGATAGTATAAGTTCATTTCCTCCATTGGAGTCGGTGTGGCATAATTATACAATTCATCTACACATTTCCACATCATCGATGCTCATTGGCTATACATTTTGCGATGGCTTACAATCTTCGTCATGATCGTAACCATGGAGATGAGGAGCAAACACCTCCTCCACCACCACCCACACCACCGTGAGCTAATGCAGAATAAATCGTTGAAAGTCGGCAAGATGCTAGGCTGAGGCTATCGCGCGGATGGCAAACCGTGAGGATCGGAATGTCCGTCAAGGACCGAACCAAATCAATACAAAGGATTTCAAGGCTTTCCTTGACACGAAACCCCGATCTTCAAGGAGGTGAGGAGCCTCTGCAAGCGGATGAGTGGTTGAATACTCTCGGCGAAGTTCCGCCTCCCGCTTGACCGAGGTCTTTGGAGGCGAGTACGCATCTCACCGGTTGTATGGGCCACCGGTATTTGGTGGAGCCATCATCGGTCCACTATGCCCGCTAATGCCCAAATTACTTGGGATCGATTCAAAAGTCGCTTTTGGAAATTATATTCCTCCTGGTCTCATGGCGATCAAGCATACTGAGTTTATGAAGTTAACCCAAGGGAACAAGAGCTTGAACGAATACTGCGAGGCTTTCAATAACCTTGCAAGGTGCGCTCTGAGAGTTTGTGGACACCGATGCCAAGAAAATCGCATGAGTTTCAAGCGGGGGTGAGTCCCAAACTTATGAAGACCATGGGAAATTGCAAGTGTCGCATTTCAATGAGTTTGTTAGCGATGCTCTAGCCCAAGAGAACAATAATCTTTGTGTATCTTGTTTCAAAGAGTCGTAAAAGGGCCTATGAGGCGAGTGCCTCACAATCCAAGGCTCCGTCACACATAAGGCTCCATTCCGTCCACCGGCGTCGGCCGCTAAGTTTCGCCACCACGAAGAAAGAATCCGGGGAGGACCGGATTTCGCAAGGCTTTTGACGGTTGCTCTTCCAAAGGGCACTACCAAATCAAGGAAGCTCAATGTTCCGCCAAGCAATATGCCATCTTGGAATTGCAACAAGACCGCCATCGGGCGAGGAAGTGTCCTTACCCTAAGAAGAATTTCAATCAAGGTGGCCAGTGAACTATACAAATGTTGCCGATATTCCTTCAGGGGAGGCGATCACCGCTCGGTAAGTTTCTCGTTGATCAACACCCATGATTGTACTATTTGATTCGGTGCTTCACATTCTTTTATTAGTCCCGCATTTGCATCCAAGTTTGTGCGAAAAACATACAATCTTTGAGGGTGAGGTTATTGTATTAGGGCTGCCAATGGTACCATCCCCACCAAGCTCGTAGTAGGGGCGTACAACTTGAGATAGAGGGACGAAGTTATCAAGTTGATCCGGTAGTTTTACCGGGCCGGGTATCGATGTGATATTGGGAATGAATTGGATGAGCAAGCACGGGGTGCTTATTGATACATCGACTAGAGTAGTCATGCTCGAGAGATCCCGATGTCGGGAAGGTTTTACGGTGCAACTACCTAGGGACATCAATCTTTCTTGTGCGACTAATGCGGTGCAAGCAAAGGCTATGGCAAATATCCCGTAGTGTGTGACTTTCCGGATGTTTTTCCCGAGGATTTGCTGGATTACCTCCGGATCGGGACGTAGAGTTCAAGATAGAGTTGCTACAGCATGCAGCACCCATATCTAGAAGACCTTATAGAATGCCTCCCAATGAACTAGCTGAACTTAAGATCCGATTAAGTGAACTTCTCTGAAAAGGCCTTATCCGTCCCTAGTTCATCGCATACAGGGGTGTCCAAATATCTTTGTGAAGAAGAAGGATCGACACTCACTACGCATGTGTGTAGATTATAGGCCTTTGAATGCGGTCACAATTAAGAACAAGTACCCTCTTACCACGGATAGACATCTTGTTTGATCAGTTGTCTAAAGCAAAAGTCTTCTCAAGATTGATTTGAGGTCCGGTTATCATCAAATCAAAATTCGGCCTGAGGATGTCTCAAAAACCGCATTCTCTACAAGATATGGTCCATATGAGTATCTGGTTATGTCGTTTGGATTGACCAATGCCCCGCACATTTCATGTATCTAATGAATTCGGTGTTTATGCCCGAGTTGGACAAATTTGTGGTGGTATTTATAGATGATATCTTGGTCTATTACGAGAATGAAGAAGATCATGTTGAACATTTGCGAGTGGTTCTCACTAGATCAAGCGTGAACACAAGCTTTATGCAAAGTTTAGCAAATGTGAATTTTGGCTTCAGTAAAGTACCATTTCTCGGGCATGTGTTGTCCGATGGTGGAATTATGGTGGATCCCACCAAGGTGCAAGAAGTGTTAGACTGAAAGGCTCCATTTCGGTGCATGAGGTTCGGAGTTTTACGGGTTTGGCGGGCTATTATCGCCGCTTCATCCCGGATTTCTCTAAAATCGCCAAGCCTATGACTCGCTTCTTTGCAAAAAGACATGAAGTTTGCTGGACTCCTCAGTGTGATGCGGCTTTCCATACCTGCGAACTCTTCTAACATCGGCTCGGTTTGGCACAACCGGATATTGAGAAACTTTTTGATGTGTATTGTGATGCATCGGGCATTGGCTTAGGAGGTGTTCTTATGCGGGAGGGTAGGGTCATTGCTTATACCTCTCGCCAACTTCGGAAGCATGAGGTGAATTATCCTCGCATGACTTAGAACTCATTGCAGCTTGTTCATGCTTTGAAAGCACGGAGACATTATTTGCTTGGTAATGTGTGCAACATCTACACCGATCACAAAAGTCTTAAGTACATCTTCACTCAACTTTGAGTTGAATATGCGTCAACGAAGATGGCTCGAGTTGATCAAGGATTATAATCTCCAAGTGCACTATCATCCCGGCAAGGCAAACGTCGTTCTGCGATGCCTTGAGCAGAAATCGCATTGTCACTCTTTGATTGAAGGTGATTGTCATTTGTCACGGCTCATGCATCCTGCAATCCTTCACAACATCACTGTCAGTTGTACTCTGCAAAGTCGAATTATTGAGCTACAAAAGACCGATCCAGGTGTATTCCACGTCAAGCGCAAGATGAAAGAACAAGAAACCAAACATTTTCGGGTAGATGAAAATGACGTGTTATGGTTCAAGGATAGGTTAGTGGTTCCGAAGGATAGAGAGCTTAGAGATCAAATCATATCTGAAGCACATTCCTCTAAATTATCTATTCATCCGGCGGTAGTAAAATGTATCATGATTTGAAGCCTCGTTATTGGTGGACTAAAATGAAGAAGGAGATAGCCGCTTATGTGGCTAGGTGTGACACTTGTTGTCGAGTTAAAGCTGTACACACATGAAGGGCGGATTACTTCAACCACTATCTATTCCAGGTTGTTGAAATGGGAGGAGATAAGTATGGATTTTATTGTTGGACTCCCTACTACTCGGAGGAATTTTAACTCTATTTGGGTGATTGTAGACCGTCTCGACTAAGTCTCGCACACTTCATTCCTCGTCCGCATTGATTTCAAATCCATTGATTATGCTTTGAGTTGTACTTCAATCGGATAGTCCGTCTTCATGGAATCCTCGTACTATTGTATCCGATAGAGGACCACAGTTCACCGCTTTTTTTGGGAGCACTTACATGGATTATTAGGAACTAAGCTAGTAAGAAGTTACGCCTATCATCCGCAAAACCAATGGACAAACCGAAAGGGTGAATCAAATCTTAGAAGATATGTTGAGAGCTGTGTCATCTCAAATGAAGGGTTCATGGGAAAATGGTTGCCCCTAGCTGAATTCTCGTACAATAATAGTTATCAAGAAAGCATCAAGATGGCACCGTTTGAAGCTTTGTATGGCGGAAGTGTAGAACCCGTTGAACTGGGTAGAAGCCGTGAAAGGAGATATTATGGAATTGATTTTGTTCAAGAAGCGAAGAACAAGTCCGTACTATCCAAACTCACATGGCGCAGACACAAGCTAAGCGAGTAAAAGTTATCTTGATCGACGAGAAAACCTATTGAGTTCGAAGTTGGAGACTTCGTTTATCCGAAGGTTTCACCTATGAAAAGTGTCCAACGCTTGATTGTGAAGCGAAAGCTTGCGCCGAGATATGTCGGCCCATTTCAAATCATTGGACAAAGTGGAAAGGTAGCATACAAGATTCAATTACCCCGAGATGAGTGCTATCTTCAACGTCTTTCACGTATCACGCTTGAAGAAATGTCTTCGTGTCCTCTGAAGAGCGTGTTCCACTTTGGGGGATATCGCGTTAGAATCTGATTTGACTTTTGAAGAAAAGCCGGTTCGAGTGATTGACACTGTGAGCGAGTGACTAGGAGTCGGGTGGTCAAGTTCTACAAAGTCATGTGGAGTAATCAGGTAGTGAACGCGATGCAACGTGGGAAAGGGAAGATTATTTGAGGGATGGTTATAAGGAATTCTATCAACAATGATACGCTTTTCAAATCTCGGGGACGAGATTTTTATAAGGGGAGGGCAGTAACACCCAGTGTTTGGCTTCCACATTTGCACTACATTTCATGAACATGAGCATCATGCATCCATTCTTGAACTTATATCACATGAAACATGATTTGAAACATTGCAACATGTTGTGTATTTCCATGTATTGTTTCTTTTATGAAATGTAAAGTGTGCAACACTTAAGTGCAACATGTGCCACTCACTTAGTAAAACAAGGTTAGTTAGTGCTATGCAACAAGATCATGAAACAAGTGAAACATGACTATGAAACAGTTGCAACATTTCATGTGTTTTTCATTGTTTCAAGACATACCTTGCTTGATTCTTGTGTGACCAATGTGTGGTGTGGCTAATGATCCTCCTAAGTAACTTAGTTACACCTAGAATGTCATTAGGAACAATGTTCATGTTGATCATTTTGCCTAATTAGGTTTCCAAGTCATGGTTGACCAAATTGGACCCCTAGAACTCCCCGAGTTTGACTGTTTAAAAGTGTAACTTAGAGTCTATGCATGCTTGAGCAACCTAAAGCAAAGTTGTAGTAAATTTAATAAGGAACAAACTTTGTTTAGAAGCCATCTCATGAAAATGTGCACAACATGTTCAAAAGGTCCCACAAGTCAGTTTTGAGATCTTTTTAGAAACTCGAAAATTTCTAAGTGTTGAACTGAGTTTGAGTTGCATGACCTCAACTTTGGCTTGATATAACTCGTGATCCGTGGAGAATCGGGTCTGTTGATTGCTAAACCAAATTTGTAGCCCTAATATAGATCTACAACTTTCATCTTTACGGATTTCACTTTGGAGCAACGTGTTAGCCGTGCTAACGCGACGAAAAACGCTGTCGGTGGTTCGGATTCATCAAACGCTGCTGACGATGATCATGCGATCGAACTTCGACGGCCGCGCGTACGCCGCAGCTCCGCCGGTCACCGAAGTCTTGTTGCCACCGCGCCGCATGGATGCTCTGGCGCGGCCGGCCGTGACATTAACCCGTCCCTACCGCCCGGACGCACTCACCCGCTCCAGTTACCTTTCTTCGCCTCCACTGCATTGCTGCAAAGCAAGCGACCGCTCCCATTGCCGCCGTGAGCTTCGCAAGCTCCAGCGCTTCACCACCGCTGCAAACGCGCTACACCTTCACCAAAGCTCCGCCGTGATCCCTCTTGCTCGTCGTCATCTCCAGCGCGGTCATTCGACCTCGGTGAGGCCATTGTCGGCGTTCCCGCACCGTCGCGCCTCGCCGGAGATGGCGCCACCATGCCAGCCGCGCCCACCGCACTCCTCCATTCTTAGCCCGCCTCGTATTCCCCATCATGCTGCGATGCTTGGGTGATGATGTCACCACCACGCCGGTCCAATGCCAAGCGGAACACGCCCACGCCACCGCCGCTTCGCCATGGCCGAGCCGCCGAAACCGTGGTAAGGGTACCTAGAGGTCGGTAGGGTTTTGCGGTTAGGGTGCCAATCGACGCAGATAGGTCTAAGCGGTCACGTTGGTGCCGTTCTCGTCATGCCGGTGAGGTCACCGTCGGCGAGCCCGAAACTCCGCCGTCTTCCGCGCGTCGCAGCCGCCTCCTCTGCTTCTTGCACCGACCCGATGGGGTCGGTGACAACCGGGTCCCACACGTCGATGGTTTGTTGTTCTTAAAGATAGTTCGGTTTTACAGATTTGAATGCAATGTTGTAAAATCCATATCTTGAGTTTAGTAGATCCAAATTGAGTACTTCCAATTTTGTTAGACTCACTTTATTAGGTCTAGTATTTAAGAAAAATATATCTTGAGCATATTATGTAGAAATTTTGGGTGAATTAAATAGGAACTTGAAAAGTGTTTTTGAATGCATGCAAACTTGTTTAAATCATATCTTGAGTTTCGTGATCCAAAATTATGAAATTTTGTGGGTGAGCTAGTCTTGTATAGTAGAAGCTCTGGTTAAAATTTGAGAGTCATTGCATGTGTAGTTTTTGAGTTATAGATTTTCCTTTTATCATCGTGTAATTCTTGTGTAAATTTTAGTAATTTATTTATGAATCCAATGGCCATGAAAATTGGTAGGTAGTATCCCAAAGACCTTAAGAATGCAAGGAAAAATATGAAATCTGTTGCTTGACACTTTTCATTAGGGTTTCCTAATTATGCCATTTTAAGCCATTATGCCTTGTCATTTTTGTGTAGGCTTTTATACTTGCTCAAATGGTGTGAAATTTTTATGGTAGTCTACTTAGAGTATGTAGTGTCTACTGTAATTTTGTAGAATTAATGGGGCAGTTTTCATATAGGTTTACTATTTCCCTAATTAATTAAATAAATTAAGAAAGGTATTAAAAGAAATGTTTTGGTAATGGACATCCTACTTTCTGGTGTTCTTAGGATATGTGTGATAAGATAGTAAAGTTGGTTTTGTCTAATTATATGTTTACATCATAAGTTGCTAATTATTTGTTGGCATTATGTCCCTCTGGACAGATCTGGGGACTTTGGAAAGTTCCCCATGATAATGTGGTTTTCTGTGCTTGTGTTGAATACAAAAGTTGTAGGTAACTTATGTATCTAGCTCCTGTCAAAATTTGAGGGCATTTGGCCCAGATGGTTTAGAAACTACAGCTGTTTAAAGTTAGGTTGCAGTTTTTGCTTTGATTCTCTCGCCTTGTGTGGATAGACTTACATTGATTGATGAATTCGACCTGGTAAAGGTTTGAATCATGCTTTGAGGTCTAAAATGAATTGTAGACAATTTCATAAGCTTTCCAGATTGTCTTGTTTCATATCATTTGGAATTATACATCTCCGATTATGGCTAGTTTAATGTACCGATATATATATAGTCTTCATTTGCTGAAATACAAATGCTTGATTGAATGTGTTGCAACGTAATCGTTAATTGTTTGGGGTTAGCCTAACTTGAGAATATGCTTAGGTGCAGGTGCTAGGTCATTAATCAAGATGAGCAATTATACATTAGGTTGTATAAACTTGGTAAGTAAAGTGATTTGAATAGGGCTTAAGTTGAAATATGCAAACTACAAATGAACATGTGCATTCCCCGAGCATCCACGACATTCGTACATATGCATCCATGATATTTATCTTGCGCATTCATGCAATAGGTGTGCGGGAGGGAGTGACGTTCTTTGGAGTTCGAGGGAGCCAACCAGAGGAGGAGCCCGAGGTGCGGGAAGTCGAAGAAGCGGTACGTCGCCGAGGAGTTGCCCGAGTGCCACGATCACCAACCTTCCTCTTTCCTGAAAAGGCAAGCCCCTGAGCATTATAAGTCTCCCATGTCTTTACAAATATATTGAGTATCTTTATTGTTGATGATGCATTAAGTATAGGAATTGGTTGGAACCAATTGCTGCATTATATATCCCTCCTTGTCCGGATATCGCACGAATCCTATTTAAGTTCGAACGGGTTAAATGCTTAGCCATGCTTAGTGCGGTAGAAGTCGGTGATTTCACATCACTGCGAGATTTAGGATGAGGTGGATCACGGTTGGCTATATTTGCTATCGTGGAAAAGAACCATGTGAATAATGAATTAAGACCGGGCGGAGTCTTGTGTAGGTTTGGACATAGTGACTCCGTCATGTCGCTTAAGGACCGATATACCAGACGTCCTCATGTCATGTTGAACGCACCTAACACTTAGTGGTCGGATAAGTCGTTCCGACCATGGCCGCCGAGTAGCTCAACTAAAGGCCGGGAACCGTGGGGGTTGGATGCATTCGGAGGTAGTAAGGATGTGCGGAGAGCCATTGGCATAAGTCCAAGGGGAGTCGGGTTTGAGATCCTGCATTTTCTGGCAGAGTGGTTCTCTCGAGAATGCGAGGCGGCGGACCCGCGTCTTTTCTGTTACTTTTCTCCGAGTTGTACCAAAGGTGACTTGTTTGCGACCACGACGGGGAAGCGGGGTTTGTGTTAGGAATACCCTCCACCGGATAGGAATCGATTCGAATCGCCGTCTCTCCGGATAGTGAGAACTTGACTTGAGCAAATGACAGCGTAGATTCAATTAATTTAACGATATGGTTAAATGGATAATGATGATGATAATGATAATGTTGCCGAGAATTATACCGCTATGGTTATTAATGTTTGCATATTAATCAAGTGGTTGATTAGTACAAAGCTAATATAGATGACAGGTTAATGGCTTAAAGTCACCGCTAGTTCGGGATAAAAGTTAATCAAGATTACATATGCTTTTACGCAAATGAAAGTGTCGGCCAGATCCACAAAATCAAGCTATGCATGATCCTTGGTGTCTTTTATTTTGGTTTCCGTCGGGTAAGTCTAGTGAGTACATTCCCGTACTCGGGGTTTATTCCCTCTTGTTGCGATGACCTTCTCTATCGTGGATTCGTAAGTATTGTCTCCACCCGTGGGTGACGAAGACTAGATCACGGGCATGATCTTCATTATCTTATCCGAATGCTTTTGTGGGATGTGATCAATGAACTGTACTCGTATTGAACTCGTGTGTGTGAGTTAAACTATTTGCTTCCGCTTTGTTACAAGACTTGTTTTGTAATAACGATGACTCTGTGTTGATGTAATCTATTTGCGAACGTCTGCGAAATGTTGTAACGTACGATATGTTATGTTGAATTACTGTGATCTTGGTTGTATGCAAGTTGGTTTGAAATCCGTCGTGATTTCAGTTGACTACCGGGTTTATATGGGCGCAAGTTCGAGAATTTGATCGTTTCGGCGATTGTTTTCGTACTTGTACTCTTATAAATTGGTCGGTTCTGTGACACAATTTGTCAATGCTTGGTTAGATGTTCACAAAGGTACTTGGGATCTATCTATAAGCGGGCACAGTGTCATATGCAGACATACACTTGGCTTTAGGCTTTTGATTATTTCATTTAAGTTTCTTATGATCCCAGACTCATTAAGCAAATTTAGTCAAGCAATTGCATTAGCAGATGGATTCTTCCTGGAACTAATGTTGTACATTCAATGTCAACCAGTTTGTTTTGATATGTTGCATCTTTTTATAAGTAATAACTTTGTTCTGCCTCCATAATGCTTTTAGTTTGGAACAAGCTAACTCTATTTTCCACCTTGTTCAGTCTTTCAAAGAAGCACTCACCGAAGTCCGATTCTGCTCTAGAATGGAGGAACTTCTATTGAAGAAAAAAACAATTAATACTGGGGACTCCTTAGAGATCCACTCCCAAAAGGCATGTTTATTTGTGATTTTCTGAGGATTTCATTTTCCGGTTATATACACGTTTATATTCTGCTTATATTCAGTCTCACTCATAAATTGACCAAACACCACAGTTGCATGGACACTTGAACAAAAGCAAAGGTTCAGTGATAGTTAATCTCTTTAGTGCTAACTATTGGGATCATGCATACTTTACTGTTCTTTGTGTTGTTCTTGGATCTTCATTTTATATTTTTATGGACATAATCCTTTGAAGAAAGTTAGAAGGGCGGGCCTGGTGCAAGCGGTAGAGTCTTACCGCCTGTGACCGGAAGGTCCCGGGTTCGAGTCGCGATCTCCTCGCATTGCACAGGCGAGGGTAAGGCTTGCCACTGACACCCTTCCCCAGACCCCGCACAGAGCGGGAGCTCTCTGCACTGGGTACGCCCTTTTTTAATCCTTTGAAGAAAGTTAATTTATGAGCTATGGGACTCTGAGCTCCAAGAATTTCTCTTTTACATTTACTTTTCATTGAATAGTCTATATCATCTGCAGTATGGCCCATGTTTGTTGTGGCACGATAACCATGCATGTTGATTTCCTTATAAATTATTGAATGGGTCAGGTGAGCAATTGCCAATGTTGCTCTGTAATTGTGTCAAAGTTTCATCTTACCTGTTGTATTGTTTAGACTAGCAAATAATAACTTGATAGTCATTCTGGACGAACTCTGCTTATATATGTGGACATTGGTGAAAATACAGCTATATTACTAACATAATGGACTAAAATATTGCAGGTTGAGAAATTAAAGGTATTGGCGACTTCCCTTGCTAATTCATCCTCCAAGGCAGAGAAGCGTATTTTGGATCACAGGTTTAGCTTAACTTTTCAGTAGGCATCTTTTAAAATCATTTGTTGATTCTTGTTAGAATCTTGAAGCTTGTACAAATTAAGGACTCTGCTTTCTCTTTGAGTTTATGTTTCTAGTGGATGAAATCTTGTTCTTGTGACATGTTTGATTTCCTAGTACATACGGATTAATTTTAGGAGATAATCATTTGAAAAAGGAACACCCATATTAACACTTGCCAGAGGAACGTATGTCTATGCACACATCAAACTTCAACTATATTCGTTGTGACAGTATAATCTGCATTCTGTATACTTAACAATTCAATTTACATTGGCTTAAAGTATAGGGATGTCAGAGTTACTGCGCTTTTGTTTAGATATTAGTTCAGGCATTTGTCGCTAAATAAGCAGGATTATCAGTACGCAATTCCTAGTCTATGTGAAATCTGTTCACTAGTGAGTACACCATGAATACAAGTCATGTTGTTCACTCGCCACTATTGTTGTTTTATGATTTTTCAAAATCTCGTTTGGTGCATTTTGAAACAAATAAATAAATACCGAAAACCTTCCAATGACCTTTCAAATTTTACTATTTCAGATGCCAGAAAGAAGAGGCTCTTAACTTTCGTGCTAAAAAGGAGAACGAAGTGATCGCTGTTGAAAAGGTAAGAATCCAAGCTCATATGTAGAATCTGCTTGTAGCTCCTATACTATAAAAGTCACACATCGTATAACGTAGAATTCTGATTGCATTTCCCTTCTAGCATATAATTATAGCTATGCACCTTTGTAAGCTTTTTTTCAACTTATTTCATTGCATCTGATAGCTGCATGGAAAGTCATTCTGCTTGCACATGTATATCTATATCTGTGGTACTTTATACAATGGATGTACATTTAAGTTCTGATTTGTTGTAATCTGTTGGTTGCACAAACAAATCCTGTTTTCTAATGTGTCTCATGTAGGATTTGACTGCTGAGATTTCTGAATTGGAGAAGCAAAGGGATGAACTTGAGGCTCAGTTGAAGAAGGTACCTTATCCTGAGACCTCTATGGAAGATTTTATTTTCTTGTTGTTTTTTCCTGTCTCCTATTATTTTGTGAAAGTCAAACATTTGTTCTGATCTTGATTTGTTTCCAATGTTTCATGATGAACAGGTCAACATTTCACTGAATGCTGCTGTTGGTCGACTAAAGCAGACGAGGGAAGAGAGGGACCAGTTTCATGAAGCAAACAACAAGATGATCTTCAGTTTACAAGCAAAGGTGGCTACGCTTTTCTGATTATCCAGTTTCTGTTTTGATTCTGCTGTGTTTGATGGGATCGATGTTTATTATCTTTTTCAATATATTGACTAGATTGATATTTTGTTTTCTGCATCAACTTAGGAGAATGACCTGTCAAAATCTATTGACTCATGTAACATGGAGGCCAGTGTAGTCAAGACTTGGGTAAATTTCCTTGAGGATACATGGCAACTTCAGTCGTCATACAATGAACAGAAGGAAAATAAAACGAAGTATGTAATTATTACAAGTTTCGACCCTTTTGTCCTATTATTACTCTTCTCATCCTGTTGTGAAGAATATTGTGACAAAATAATATGTTTGCCTGATTCAGCTTTACTTTTTGTTTAGTGACGAGCTGGAGAGATGCACAAACAATTTTCTGAAGTCGACCAAGCATCATCTTTCTTATTTCAAGGTTGTTGGCTGAATATATGTTGTTCAAGCATTGTATTATTGTAGTATATATTTGTTTCAGTTTCTCATATGCATCCTTTTTCTTGGGCAGGAGGTTCTTAGCCCGTCAATTGAGCGGAACCGCATTTTATCGTGTGATAATTTGGCAATCTTAAATTCTAGGTTGTTCAATTGTTCTTTGTAATGTCTTACATGTACCCTTCCTTTTGTATATCCAAAATAGAACTAATGGTTTTGCAATCTGTATTCTGAACCAAATTTTATAGGGAGGAGTCAATAGAGTATGGAGGGGATGATGAGGTTTCTGAGAAGACAAGTCCACAAAAGTCCCTTGAGGAGGAATATTTGGAAACTGAAAAGAAGGTCCTTTTTAGTACCTAACATTGATATTACACCTGAACTCTTAACTAGATGTTGTTAAGGTCACAAACCTGCCCAAATAAAGATCCCTAGCTGTCTTTGTATTATAATTCGTGCTATGAACATAAATGTTTTTTTAGCCTATTCAGCTTTTTATATAGAATGGATAGCTGGTTGACAATGTTCCCACATTTTCAGATCGTAATTGCCTTCAGCATTGTAGATCGCATGAAGAAGATGTTTTATTCTGAGCAAGGGGCTAATTCTAGGTACTCCTGACTCTTCTCAGCTTTAATTACTGAGTCTCTTTTTCGTGCTTGTGATCCCTGCAGTTGGACAAACCACCTTTCCCTCTCAATTTTCAGGCAAGATGATGCAGAGGTCAGGACCTTATTTTCTGAGATTGAGAAACTGAGGGAAGTATTTGAGTCGGTAGAGAGGCCGACACTAGACATTGAAGTCCGCAAGGCAAAGGAACCAATGAAGGACAGGTCTGGATCTAGTCGTTCAACCAAAGACAAATCTGAAGCGAGTCATTCACCTGTTCAGGCACCCTCTTCACCCAAAGATGTGCCTGTGGACTCTCCGAAATCTCCAGGGAAATCTGAGCAGATGCTGGACACAGATTCAGAGCTTGCAAAGTTAGAATTAGAATTCGGAAAAGTTAATAAAGACCATGAGGAGATAAGTGGTTGGGACTTCGACGAACTTGAAGAGGAGCTGCGAGCTGACATATCTAAATCAAACAATCCAAAATAACCACGCTCCTCCGACATTTGTGAACGCATGGCACCCAACTTTCCATGTGCTGGCTTTTCTGAAAATTTGTACATACTTTGAATTGTTGAATGTACATAATGTTGTTTCATTGTGTCCATGTACGTTCTATATATTATACTCACTGCATGAGAGGTGGAGAACTGGAGATTATCACACTGTACACTGACAGGGCATTAGCTTATTTGTTTGTTCTTACCAAGTACATACATGAATGAATGAATGATGAACATTATGTAGCATTTCCACATTTTGGATTTTGGGACTTATATTTACTAATGATAAAATGCCCTTGGAGTTCCCTGCTAGGTTTTAATTAAGGCCTTATTTAGTTGGCGAAATTTTTTTGGGAAATGGTACTGTAGCACTTTCGTTGTTATTTGGCAATTAGTGTACAATCATAGTCTAATTATGTTTAAAAGATTCGTTTCGTGAATTTCATCTAAACTGTGTAATTAGTTTTATTTTTTATTTATATTTAATGTTTCATGCATGCGTCCAAAGATTCAATGTGATGGGGAATCTTAAAAAATTTTACAAAATTTTGGGAACTAAACAGGCACTAAGCAGAATTGCTAAGAAATTAGCGAAATCTAAACCGATGGCAGGCTCTGTCAGCGGTGCAGTGAGGCGGCTGACGCCACCAGCCCCGAGCTGTGACTGCGGGCGCCGGGGGTTGAGCACGTTGGTGCGGCTGGGTGTATCCGTGTATGGACTCTATCTTTTTGACAAGGGAACTTCATTAATTTTAAGATCGTTTTACCAAGATAATACAAAGACTTTAAAACACTTCCGACCTCTGCATAACAAGGATACACACAACCTTACAAAAAGATTTATAAAGTTCAGACACACTAACAATATTCGATTAGTAGACTAGATTGTCACATATGTGCTCGAATAGAAAACTTCTTAGCCACCTGTGCCAATCGTTAAAATGCCGTTACAACCAAATTATGTAACATTGGCTTCTATAGATAGAATAGCCTATGTACCAAGTCAGTGTATATCCAAGTAAATAACCTTCAAAGGAGAAGAATTATGTTCCTTTTAAAAAATCATATCATTTCTGTATAACCAAAGTGACTAACCTGTAGCTGCTACACCTAGCAAGGTAATGATTTCAGTTCTTTACTAAGATCATATATCTAAGTCCCAAATATACTTGATACACCATATACGGTTGAGGCAAACCTGAGGCTGTTTAAATAATAGACCAGACGTATAGATATTCATAACTTCAAAAACTTTCTAAGAAATGTATTCCTTTGAAATTCCTTCGATCCAAACAGGGTCCTAGACTCTGTTTTAGTCATTCTACATTGATTAAACATAGAATAGCTTGATTTAGCATAAACTTAACTAATATTTTACAAATGTCCTAAATAGCAGGTTGTTGCATTTAGCGGAGAGATCTGATCGACCGTATAGGCCTCTATTTGTGCAACAGTGTTGTAGCGTTAACTGGTGTAAGCCGCTATAGCCACTATTTAGAACAATGAGTACGTTATATAAGTATCATAACAACCTCTGAAAGCACGTATTCGTAACAAGTAGAGTAGTACTAGTAGCTAGTAATACATCAAGTTTCGTATGCAACTAATTGTTGCACCAAACAACACACACATCAACCTCAGTTGCACGCACTTGCCGCTCCTTGACACGCTCATACATTACACGAGGAACACGGTGAACTGGAGCACGGTCTCAATGCCGTCGGTCTCGAGCAGCGCGCCGGACGCCACCACCCCTCCGGGCCTCACCACGGCCACCTTGGCGAAGCCCTTGGCCCCGACGTACTTCCCGGTGCCGCCGACGATGGCGAGGTGCGACTCCGAGTCCACGGTGCGGTGCACGCCGAAGAAGCTGATGGTGTCCTCGAACCCACCCTCCTTGAACATGGCGGTCACCGCCACCGTCTGGCTGACGCCCTCCTCGGAGCTGGCGATGTAGAACCCCTGCGCGCGGCCCACCGCCGCGGACCCCAGCTCCGGCGCCTCCGTCAGCTCGTCGTCCACCACCGTCATGGTCCCGAAGAGGAGCTTTTGCAGCGTGGTGCCCTGCGGGAGGCTGCCGCCGGAGAAGACGGAGACGCCGTTGCCGTTGCCGTTCCCGTTCCCGTTACTGCCGATGGACTTGGCGGCGTTGGTGGCGCCGCCGAGGCCCGTGAGGAACGGGATGTTGTTGTTGTCGATGGCGCCCGCCGCGCCGGAGTTGACGTTCACGCCGCTGTTGAGCGGCAGCACGGCGCCGTTGGGCCGCGCGAAGGGGAGCTGCCCCGTGACCGCGGCGTTGTCCACGATGCCGGCCACGATGCGCGCCGACGGGTTCGTGCCCCCGAGGATGTCGTGCATGAAGAAGACCATCCCGTGGCCGTCAGCGCCGCCGGCCGCCCCCGCCCCCACAGGGATGGTGTTGGCTGCGACCGGAGCTGCCTCAGGAGCGCCACCAGCCGCCGCAGCAGCAGCGGGGATGGCATTGGAAGCGACCGGTGCGTCAGCTGCCGCGGCGCCTCCGGGCGCCGCCACACCGGCCCCTCCTGCCGCAGCTGGGATGGCATTGGCGGCAGCGATCGGTGCGTCAGCAGCCGCAGGTGCGACGGCCGGTGCGGTAGCGGGCGCCGCAGCACCAGCGCCGTCGTCGTCGTCGTCGGAAGTCAGCTGGTGCGTCGGTCTCGCCGCGGTGGCGCTGGGCGCGACGAGGAGGAGGAGGAGGAGAAGGAAGAGAGTCCGATGGCTGCTTTCTTGAACGCCATTCGAGCAGAGCAGGCTCTCTGTTTCTAGCTCGTCCCGCTGGTGATACTGCAACTGTTTGTGCTCTGGCTGTGCTGCGACTGTGATGGCTTGAGCTACCCACATGAGATCTCTATATATATGACGAACATATGGACATGTTGATGGCTTGATCGTTGAGTGGTTAGCGGTGTCGTCTCGTGGAGTTGCTCACTTGCTCACTGGAGGAACCAATGGTTTAGTTGCACGCCACGTGTGGTGCTCTGTAGCTTGTTTCAGCGGAACGGCAACCTGCTCCATGTACATGTTGCCGCTCAGAAAGAAAACGGAGGCCCAGGAAGATCGATTCCGTGCGACCATCGGCCCAGGCTGCAGGCCCAGCCCGCCGCCGCCGTATTAGCATAGCAGCCAGCAGATGAACGCACTAGTTTCCTCAACAAAAAAAAAAAAAAAAAAGATGAACGCACTAGTTGCTCAAAAAAAAAACAGATGAACGCACTGATGCAGAGACGCACGTCAGTCGTGGTCACCTGACGTCCTGACCGATGCAGACTCTAGAAGACGCATCTGGACCGTCGTGCAAGCCGCAGCACCTTCCTTTTTGTTGGTGTTTGGCCGCTTGCTGGGGTGACGCGACGGGGCACAGGGCGTCGCGTGAAAAAAGCTTTGAATTCCACGGCCCACGGGCGAATTGAAGAAGGGCGGCGGCAGCCGGCAGGCCACGGTGAAAGGACACAAAGCACACCGTTAGCCACGCCGCCGCTGTGGCGCTGTCTGTCGTCGGCGACTTCCCCGCTGCTGGACAAACGCGGCACCATTAACCAGCGCCGTCGCCATCGGCATCTAGACGGTGGGTTTTCTCGTCAGCGGCCGGCCGGCTGCCCGACTTGATTTCTGGTACAGCTCCACTGCACGCCGGCCGCCCCGCCGTGCCGCCGTCCGGGCTACCGTTACTTGGTCCGTCCTGCTGCCGTCTCGGCCGCGGCGTTGGCACGTGGCTGCCCACGTCCACATGTTAAACTCCAGCAGCGGCTAAGCCCTTCCTCGCTCCCGTTTCACCAACCACCATGTCTGTCGCTCTGCCCACCACCCTCGTCGTCGTCGGTCTCCTCGCCCTCCTCAGCGCGTGCCGCTCCGTCGCGACGACGGACACCCTCTCGCCCGGTCAGGTGCTCGCCGGAGACGACACGCTGGTGTCCAACAACAGCAAGTTCACGCTCGGCTTCTTCAAGGCTCCCGACGGCGCCGCCGCCGGCGCGCCCGACAGGTGGTACCTCGGCATATGGTTCACAGCGGTCCCCGACCGGACCACGGTCTGGGTGGCCAACGGCGCGAATCCAATCATCGACGCCGACGCCGGATCACCACAGCTCACGGTCTCCGGCGACGGCGACCTTGCCGTCGTGAACCACGCCACCAAGTCGGTGACTTGGTCCGCCAGGTCCGCCCACAACACCACCCCGGCCGCCGCCAACACGAGCACCACCACGGCCATCGCCGTGCTCCTCGACAGCGGGAACCTCGTCCTCCTCGACGTCTCCAACTCCAGCTCCAGCTCCTCCGCGGCGGCTCCCGGCCGCACTCTGTGGCAGAGCTTCGACCACCCGACCGACACGCTGCTCCCGAGCGCCAAGCTCGGCCTCAACAAACCACGGGCGTGAGCACCCGCCTCGTCTCCAGGAGGAGCTCAGCCACGCCGTCCCCGGGCGCTACTGCTTCGAGGTCGATCCCGGCGCACCCCAACTCGTGCTCAAGCTCTGCGGAGACTCGTCCGTGTCCGTCACCTACTGGGCCACCGGCGCGTGGAACGGCAGGTACTTCGGCAACATCCCGGAGCTGGCCGGCGACGTGCCCAACTTCCACCTCGCGTTCATCGACGACGCGAGGGAAGAGTACCTCCAGTTCAACGTGACCACCGAGGCGACGGTGACGCGCAACTTCGTCGACGTCACCGGGCAGAACAGGCACCAGGTGTGGCTCGCCGCGTCCAAGGGCTGGCTGACGCTCTACGCGGGGCCCAAGGCGCAGTGCGACGTGTACGCTGCCTGCGGGCCGTTCACGGTCTGCAGCTACACCGCGGTGCAGCCCTGCAGCTGCATGAAGGGCTTCTCGGTGAGGTCGCCCATGGACTGGGAGCAGGGTGACCGGACAGGAGGATGCGTCAGAGATGCTCCACTGGATTGTAGTGCTGGTAACAGCAATGGCAGTAGTGCACCGTCTTCAACTGATGGGTTCTTCCCCATGCCCAGCATTGGGCTGCCTGCCAACGGGCGTACCTTGCAGAATGTGAGGAGTTCAGCTGAATGCTCGACGGCCTGCCTGAACAACTGCTCGTGCACTGCGTATTCCTATGGCGGCAGCCAGGGGTGCCTGGTTTGGCAGGATGGGTTGCTCGACGCAAAACAACCGCAGAGCAACGGCGGTGATTCTGTTTCTGACGTAGAAACTCTCTATCTTCGTCTCGCTGCAAGAGAATTTCAGACATCAGGAGGAGGCAGGAAACGAGGAGTGATCGTCGGCGCCGTGGCCGGTGCGTGTACTGCTGCTTTGGTTTTGCTGGTGCTGGCAACAGCATTGATCATCCGGAGGAGGAAGAAAACCAAGAACGACGATCGAGGAGCTGCTGCGGGTGGTGGGCTCACGGCCTTTTCATACAGAGAGCTGCGTTCCGCGACCAAGAATTTCTCCGAAAAGCTCGGGCAAGGTGGCTTCGGCGCCGTCTTCAAGGGGCAGCTGCGCGACTCCACCGCCGTCGCGGTGAAGAGGCTGGACGGGAGCTTCCAGGGAGAGAAGCAGTTCAGAGCTGAAGTGAGCTCCATCGGCGTCATCCAGCACGTCAACCTGGTGAGGCTGGTGGGCTTCTGCTGCGAGGGCGAGCCCGGTTCCTCGTCTACGAGCACATGCCCAACCGGTCCCTCGACATCCACCTGTTCCAGAGCGGCGGCGGCGGCGGCGTGTTCCTGGACTGGGGCACCCGGTACCAGATCGCCGTGGGCGTCGCCAGGGGCCTGTCCTACCTCCACGACGGCTGCCGGGACCGCATCATCCACTGCGACGTGAAGCCGGAGAACATCCTGCTGGGCGCGTCGCTGCTCCCGAAGATCGCCGACTTCGGGATGGCCAGTTCGTCGGCAGGGACTTCAGCCGGGTGCTCACCACGGTGAGGGGCACCAAGGGCTACCTCGCGCCGGAGTGGATCAGCGGCACGGCCGTCACGCCCAAGGTCGACGTGTACAGCTACGGCATGGTGCTGCTGGAGCTCGTGTCGGGGAGGAGGAACGCCGCCGGCGAGGAGTACCGCACGACCAGCGGCTCTAAGGAGGAGCTCGCGTTCTTCCCCATGAAAGCTGCGAGGGAGCTGGTCAAGGGGCCGGGCGTAGTCAGCGTCAGCAGTCTGCTGGATGACAAGCTCTGCGGCGATGCCGATCTCGTGGAGGTGGAGAGAGCCTGCAAGGTGGCTTGCTGGTGCATCCAGGACGACGAGGCTGACCGGCCGACCATGGCGGAAGTGGTTCAGGTGCTGGAGGGCGTCTTGGACTGCGACTTGCCACCGCTGCCGAGGTTGCTGGCGACCATCTTTGGGAGGCCACACTCGTCAACAGAACACCAGACAACTACCGTTTCAGATACGTCAACGTCATCAGGACCATTTACTAGTGGATCACAAAATTAGTTTTTAGCGTAAAACAAAGCTACCATTACACTTTTGCGTATTCGAGAAAAAAAGAAAAAAAAACTCCCATTACTAGGGAGAAAAGCTCATTGTGCTGGCTGAGTGTCTCATTAAAAAAAAAATGCTCTGATTGCATTTCATCCAGTGTTCATGAACTAGAAAGAGTAATTAATGGAACAAAGAAAATTCAATTTAACTTTCCCTGGACCCACCAAATGTCACTAGTCGCAACATGGCACCGTTGCCCAGGTCGTCGATTTAAACAATCTTTGGGAGACCACAATAAAAGCCGTTGAAAACATTGTACAGTCACCTTGTGCCTTTGGCCCAATTTAGATGTAAATTTTTTTGCAAAATGAGCATAGTAGTATTTTCGTTGTTATTTGGTAATTAGTATCCAATCATAATCTAATTAGGCTTAAAAGATTCGTCTCGTGGATTTCGTCTAAACTGTGTAATTAGTTTTATTTTTTATTTATATTTAATGTTTCATGCATGCGTCTAAAGATTTGATGTGACGGAGAATCTTGAAAAAATTGGCAAAACGAAGTGGAACTAAACAGGGCAAAATTTGTGAAAACGGTTGCGGCTACCAGGGATTGTGACTCATGCTAGTCCATCGAGAATTAGCACCAACCAGTCAACAGTGTTTTCCTCTCACAAAAAACCAGCACCAGCCAGCCCAAAACAGCACCAGCACCAACCAGCGAACAGGCCCAAAGATAGTTTCTCTACAGTCGTGTGTGAGTTTCGTTCAAGAATAATTTGGTGACGCTGGGCTGTGGTTCACGTGTCTGCAACTAAACCTTTGCCTGCTGTGGTTTACTGCCTTCTTGAATTAAAAGGTTTTGATTTAAAAAGGAGAAAAGATAATCGAGAGTAGACTAAACGGTTTCATTTAACCGGCGTAGCACTGTAGCAGACTTGTTTCATCTTGAAAGATAAAGCAGTAGTAAACTAGATGAGGCAGATGTTGGTTTCACAGCCGCTAAACCATTGTGCGTCGATTCAATTCAGAAGCAGAAATGCAGAAACAAACGCTGATAGTCTGAAACACCGTTTCAGTTCGGCAGTCAGATGTTTACAATCAACCGCACAAGTCCAGAACCGCGTCCCACTGGACAGTTATACTTTATATATAATCTTATGCCCAAATCTGAATCAGCAGGTACAACCCGTCCAGTTCATAATGCATTAATAGTAACAATCACATTCTTGGCAGTAAGAACAGAACAAGCAGCACGGATGACAGTATCACATGGCAGCTCTTGTAAGAATCTGAAACCACAATCACATTGCATTGCATCGAGACCAACAGATCCAGATTCCAGAACATTTCTAGTCCCCAAGATAGCACGACAGGGAACGACTGTCCCATCTACTACAGCACTAGTTCTTGGCACTGCAGAAGCAGAAGGCCAACGAAGCGCAACAGAGGCGGCTCAGGCCCTCTCGCCCCTGATGCGGCGCGCGAGCTGGATGTCCTTGGGCATGATGGTGACGCGCTTGGCGTGGATGGCGCAGAGGTTGGTGTCCTCGAAGAGGCCCACGAGGTATGCCTCGGCGGCCTCCTGCAGCGCCGCCACGGCGGAGGACTGGAACCGGAGGTCCGTCTTGAAGTCCTGCGCGATCTCCCGCACCAGGCGCTGGAAGGGGAGCTTCCGGATCAGCAGCTCCGTGCTCTTCTGGTACTTGCGGATCTCACGCAGCGCCACGGTGCCAGGGCGGAACCGGTGCGGCTTCTTCACGCCGCCGGTGGCTGGCGCCGACTTGCGCGCCGCCTTGGTGGCTAGCTGCTTCCGCGGCGCCTTGCCGCCCGTCGACTTTCGCGCCGTCTGCTTCGTGCGGGCCATCGGTGCCGGATTGGCTTGGGAGCGAGCGGCGAGGGAGATCGGAGGATTTGGGGGATGGGGAATTGCAAGCTGGGGATGCGGTCTGCCGTGTGAGGAGGATTTGCGTTTATACTGGTGGCAGAGGTGGTGTGCTGGGTGGGCACGGAGGGACGGCGAAAATTTTCGGGAGGCGCTGGCGCGAGCGGCGAAGTAATCTGGGCCATTGGATTGGGATGGACGGTGAGGGTATCGCTGCTGGCGGGGGACGATCCGCGTGCTGGGTGTTCTGCGAGCTGATTGGCTGGGACGGCTTCGATGTGGATCGCTGGCCCCACCTAATGATTCCCGGCCACTGTTACTCGGTTAGCGCCCAATTCCCGGTTCCACGGATGTGAACGGGGCTGTCTGCTGGGCTTCACACAGCCCATCGTGGCACTTGATTCGGACCTCAGAGACATTCTGGCCGAAATGGTAGCCCGCTTAGGAACGTGACTCTCTTCTTTGAAGCCCAGCACTTAGGCGGATACATACAGGTACACACAGCCCACCGTGGCGCGTGATGCAATGTTGCTCCTTAACTGAACCTGGACAGTTTCCTCAGGAAAAAAAAATGGACAGAGCTCCTTTTATTTTATTTGACAAGTGACAACAAAATTCGCCGCGACCACGGTTTAACTGAATATCTGAACCATATAGAGCATGACAATTGGCAAGGAGTTTTGTACCTCGAAATCCTGATGTAGCGTTTCAACAGGCAGATTGCTTACTTGATCATCGTAGATAAGTTCTATGACCATTTTGTCATAAATACTGATACACATGCCATGAACGATCCAGAGACTAATCCGTCGCGATGAAACGCACTGTCATGTGTTCATCTGTACAGGGAATACAAGATGCAATAAAGAGAAATTGCTACTCCCTGCATATTAAATGGGTGCAATAGCCATACTTTTGTCATAATCTCATCATAGCAACTTATTGCAGTGATTTGATCGATGCATGACACGGATTTACAGCCCTTGTTTGTACTTGTACAAGTGGACAGTGGAGGGCACTGGAGGTCAACCTCCCTACCACCACAGTTTACCAGAAACCTTTACACCTCCTGCACAACCATGTTCCTTGTGTGATTGTGTGAAGGAGGTGTTTAAATCTAAAGGCCAAAGGGGTGTCACATCGAATGTTCAGATAATAATAATAAAACAAATCACGGAAGTCTTCAGTAATCCGCGAGACGAATTTATTAAGACTAATTAATCCGTCATTAACACATGTTACTGTAGCACCCATTATCAAATCATGGACTAATTAGGTTTAAAAATTCGTCTCGCAAATTGATCGCAATCTGTGTAATTAGTTATTTTTTTAGTCTATATTTAATACTCCATGCATGTGTCAAACATCCGAACTAAACAAGCCCTAAGCTAATACATTTGCAGAGAAAAGAGGAGAAATGGACCAATGATGGATCGGAAGACCTCTGCTGTGCAGGGGATATGAAGGATTCCCTGCTGCTCGTACCCAAATTCCTGCACCGCCAGATCAAGAAGCTCAAGAAAACAGAGCTGCTTGAACTGCTCCATATGCACGAGGATCCTCTCCCTCTCCTCCCCTGCCCTATCAGAACTGGTATGAACCCTCTTGGCACCTTGTCCTTCCTAGCCATAATACCCTCCTTTCTCTTCTCCCTCGTGGCATGGAATCGATCCTCCTGTCTGTCCCTGCATTATACAACTAGTGCAATGCGCTCGCCCTTGCGCGCGTCGAGTAACACTTAACAAAGTAGACATAGATAAAAAAAAAAGAGTATGCGTGCTGCAATGTTTACAACTGTCTTGTCTTTTTTCATACAACCTCAAAGACCACCTGAATGATCAGATCAATATTCCATAACTAGAAAAAACCCACGGCGTTGCCGCGGCACAGGACATATGGACCAGTTCATTTAGATGTAGCACAAATATGTAGTTGAGGCCATGTCTAATTTTTAAATAGAAACAACGTGCTATGAGTTTTCTATGTCTGGCATGGGGTTAATTGAAACACAAATAGCTAGTATAGTATTCAGAAGCAAAGGCGCACTATACTTAGTGCCAGCAGTGTCATATATTGCAAACTATGGCATTTAAGTGTGTACAAGTACAAAGCCATATATACATATATATATTATTAGAAAGGCTTGACTGGTAGCAAGCAAGTAGCATTATGATATAGATTAAGGAAATGGTCATATCACCAAAGTTTGTAATAGACCATTTCTAAATCTATGTAGCTGCATTAATTGTAGAAATTTTAGTAGGAACTATTGAAATGGCAAGAGTTGACCATGGATATTCAGAATAAGTTAGCAAAGCACATTCCCATCAATGCTCTCTCAGTGAACAGTTGCCTGCCTGCGTGCGTGGTTGCTACCGATGATCTGGTTCATATTGCACAAATATGAAACTTCGAAACAAACAATTTTGAAATATTAATTTTGGCATGCTTGGTCAACTAACTCTGATATGCTAGTGTCACTTACCCAGTGGTGAGGTATTTTAGGGGGTGGTTCATCAGGATCAATTGATGGAGCAGGTGTCTGCATATTGAATGACAAGATGAGCGTATACACATATAAAATAATATAAGGAAGTATATAAAGATTATGGAGACCCATTTAAAGTACTGAAGGAATTCCAGAGTCAATTGGTAGAACCTGGGCTCCAATCTGTGTTTTTGCTCTGAGATGCCTATAATCAGATGAAAATGCACAAAGATCACACCTTTTATTATTTTATAGGAACAATGCTGCTTGTTCATCACATCCACTACTGAAATCTGATTTGGGGATTAAAAATATAAGGAAATAGAAAGAATCCAAATAGCTGAAGATACCTTCCTGACCCAAGTCTGCGCGCTCAAGCTTTGACAGTGACAATCCAATTCCACGAACTTCATTCACGTCTGGAATGTGAGATTAAAAGCATGTTTCAGTGCATTTGAGAAAAATAGCAGTATTGTTTTAACATGAGAGAGAGAATTATTGTTGAGAGTTATCTACTTAGTCCCTCAAAAACTCTGTTCCCCCAACCCCTTTTCTTTGAACAGGAGCAACTATTATCATATATCAAATTTAGAAAACTATGAGCCATATATATTAAGTAAATGATATAAAAGGAAAATGAAAAAAATACATAGAATTTCCCATGGCTTAAATGGTCCCATATTTTTTATCCATCAAAAATGGCAAACAGCTTACCTCTGAAGGATGACACCTGCAACTTCTGCAATTTCCCATGGCTTAAAAGGTCAACTATTTTCTTTAATTAGCATGGTGTCTCCCTTAATGCAGAGGATTAACCTGCCTTTGTTCAGGGACTCGGCCATGACCTGCAACAAAGGAACTGTGACAGGGACACATGGTGTACTGCAGGCAAAAGACAATATGATATGAAACAACAGATCCTGTTAAGGCAAATATCAATATTCCTGGTAAGCCCAAAATACAAATCAAAGGTGAAAGGAAAGAATGCAGAGGTGTCTAACCTTCATCAGTTATGAAGTTAAACAGCTCTGTTTAACTATGTACACATGGTCGGTAACAGCTAGGAAAAAACATGGAGTAAGCCCAAAAGAAAGTTCTTTAAAACTGACATAAAAACCCTGAATCTTTTTGCTAGCCATAAAAAAAGATATACAATGGTGACACTAATATGTCTTACCTTTGAAACTGGCATCAAAAGTAACAGCACGAGCAAAGCAAAGATGCTACACCTTAGTGACTTGACATTTGTGTCTAATAGTTCCATGTAGACATGTCATCAAAAATCATGAGGACAGTCTGTAGGACATCGAAGGGGTCACATGGTCATGGTATTAGCATGTTATCAGTGGGACATCCATATATAATGGCAAACCTGATACTCTGTGATAACATGTCAGCTTAAAAAACAACTGATATGTACTAATTAAGTTATTAAGTGGCGTAAATACCATAATACCTGCCTTTCACATAGTATAAAATTGAAGTTGGACATATAGAAATTCAGCTGATAAGAAATTGCTTTATTATAATATTGGAAGTCATCCGAAGCAATCAACAATAGGTTCAGTTTCTTCAGTTGATTCCGAAGTGCTAGTCCCAACAAAGTTTATGGGATTCTTATGAATTCCATGATAATCTGTAATAAATTGTATGTTTTTTAATGAAGATTTGCGAGGAAGCTAATTGAACTGTATAATCAAGATAAAGTCATTGCAAAGAGCAAGAATTCATTGATGCCAACAACATGTTTAAGCTGAGGATAAGAGGAATTTCATTCTGACCAATGGACTGAGAATTTATTATATGGTAATGAATTAAAGAACCAACTGTTGTATCAGAAAAATTAAGTTCACTGGACTGGATGAGGCAGACCTTTTAAGCATTTTATCGAGCACTCAGCTAGGGCGCAGCTCTCTCTCTCCCTGTCACGGCAGCGTCTCCAGCGGCGGCCCAGCGTGGACGCAGTGTTCCCGGCGCGGTTGGGGCCTGGGGGGCACCAACGCCCCGGCAAGGGCGGGGAGGCGCACGGGCAAGGCAACCCCAGACACCCTGACGCGAGCGCACGGCGCGGCGGTCGCGGTTACCCTGGCGCGTGAGGCGGCCGCGGGCACCTTGTAGCGAGCGAGGGGCGCGGGCACGGTGGCTCCTGCCACATGGTGCGTGTGGGGTCTCGTGCGCGGCGGCCCCGGCGCCTCCTCTCCCACGACGTCCCCGGCGGGCGAGCGCCGTGCCCTTGGCTCCAGTGGACGTGCGCGGCCATCTTCCAGGCACACTCGACTTCTCCAGCACGGGCTCGCTAGGACCTCAGCGCAGGGCGGCTTCACCAGCGCGAGCGGCTGCTCTCCCGGCGCGGCTGGGAGGAGGGGCAGGGGCGCCGTCGCCTGGCACCCGCTGCCGCATCAGGAGGGAAGGAGAGAGAGAGAGAGAGAGAGGAAGGGGAGGGCGAGATGGAGGTGAGAGGCAGGCGAGGGAGAGCAGCGGTGGAGGAGCGAGGGCTTTTTTCAAAAAAAAACTGAGACGAGACATGGACTGCGGCTTGATTCAACTAAAGTTCGAGGGTTTTTTTGTAAAAACACCGCGGCTCGCCCAATCTAGGCCGTCCACGCGCCCGATCGAACGGCCAGGAAAAGCAGGCGACGTGGCACGCTCGCCGGCCAGCTTTTGGGTTCAGGTTTCATATGTAAAGATTCGTTGAGACCCAACCACAGTTTCGAAAAAAATAACATAAATGAGGTCATTATGTAAACCTATCGTAGGCCAAACACTGCAATAATATGAAAATACAATATTGGTGGTTCGCGGTAGATAACAATTCGTTGCATAAGGTAACAAATGTAGGTGTCCCAAGTAATTTCAAAGTTACACATTCATGTACAATTATCATGTGTCAGATTCATGATCCCATGAGTCCTTAGAGTTTAATCCCATACAAATACAGCCCATTGGGTGTTCGATGAAACACCTTGGCGACAATAATCATGAGGCCCAACAAAACGGGCTCTAGATCTCGGTGCTTGTTTGTTCGTAGGCACTGTTCACTGTCAGGAGCACCTATTCTGGTAGGAAACAGAAGCAGAGAATGGGGATTTACAGGAGCAACTGAAGTGGAATGCTGAAGAGACAAGCACACGCCTTCTGTTTGTATGCAAGAGAAACATACTTATTTAAGTGGCACGGATGAAGGCTAGAGCCACACAGGCACCTAGGATCTGGAAAAAAATGTCAATCTAAAATCAACATGGAAAATGGTTGATGAAACATTAGGTTTGGAGGTATCTACTGTTAAAAAAATAGTTGTAAAAAAAACACTACGACAAGGTCATAGTTTTGCAAATAAATCTAGAGCATGATGACGGTTAACAGTGCCAGAGTTTATGGCATGATGACTGTGGCATGATGACTGTACCTGTCATCCACGGTTGCTGAGCCAATTCATGTTCTTTGTACCACGGTAACATCTCCAAATCAAAGCTCGCTGCATGGAGCGTTTGCTCTGAAAGCAGATTTGCTTGTAGATTCCCTTTGCTTAAATGGATGATGAAGCTTGGTGGTATATATGTTACGTCGAAATGGTGACATATAAGTTAAATGGTACTGCAATTTATTTTCCAATTTCATCTGGGTGTATGCTATACGTCCGTTCGGCTTACCTTAAATCCGGCTTGTTTGGCTTCTTTTTTTCAGCTGGAATAACGTTTTTCTCTCACAACATTTTCAGCCAAAACAGTGTTTTCCAGCCAATCTCAGCCAAGTTTCAGCAAGCCGAACGGGGCCATGTGTCATTACGTTAGTGTTCCAATGGATGTGTATTGTTGATGTGTATCTCGGTAATGCTCTCGGTAGGGCATCTGACCGTTCGGACGTCTCGCTCCACTCACTCCCGCCCATGCCGCTCGCTCACTCAAGCGCCCTCGCCCTGCCCGCGCCGCACGCCCTGACCGCCACGGGTCTCCATCTGCCCATGTCGTCCGCCTCCGCCCCCTCGGATTTGACGCCTCCACCTCGCCCGCCGTAGTCGCTCCATCCGTTTGCACCGTGTTGGGGCGCCTCCATCTGCCTATAGTGGTCGTCTCCACCGCGTCAGCTTTGCTGCGCCACCCGCGTCATGTTGCGCTGAAAACGCGTGTTGTAAACTTATGTTCCAGTTGTTTAAAAGGTATGTTGCAAGTGTTTCATATGGATATTGCACATGTTGCAATGGTTATACACGTATGTTGCAAGAGTTTGTTTAAAATGTTTAATCTGTTTGAGACGTATGTTGCAATTGTTATATCTGGATGTTGCATATATGTTGTAAGTGCATGTTTCAAATGTTTCATTTGTTTTAGACGAATGTTGCAATTATTTTTATTTGAGTGTTGCAAAAGTAGATCTGGATGTAGGGTTGTCGAGCGAGGAAGAGAAAGCTAGCACGGGATCCATGGCGGCGTCGGCTGGTAAGTTGGCGGCAACACTCCACTGGAGGACGCGCAGGGTCACGCCCGCGCTGTCATGGATTGGGTTCTCATTGCGCTGCTCCTGAATCAACAACCTGCTCGCCTATGCCATCGCCATGTTCGCGGCCTACTTCGGGCTTCATCGGGCGCGGCCAAGGGAGCTTCGTTGGGTGCGGGCGTAGGGGCTCCGTCTGGACGAACGTCACGTCCAGAGCAAGATGGGCGCGGACGCTGCGTCGGGCGTAGACGCGGAGGCTGTGTCCAGACGTCCGGGCGCTATCTAGTGTCGCTAATATTATCTAGGGAGAAAAAGGCAAAGAAAGAGATATGAAAAAAATAGGAGTGGAGAGAGGATTTTTACCCTGGTTTAGAATAGACAAACCCTTTTTAATTATATAGTTTTCCCAAAAAGGCGGATTTTCTTTTGAAAAGAAGTGTTTGTATAACCTATTTTGGTAAAGCGCATTAGACCTTTGAACTATCAATGCGGTCCAATTTATAAGTTTGTTTGGCAGAGCTCCAAAGAGCATCTTTTATGCTGAATGTAGGATGAGCTCTGTCTCAAAGTATTTTTTTTATATAAATTGATTGTATGTTGATTCTATGAAATGATTTTTTAAAATGGACTAAGAGGCTAGAAATTAAAAAAGGTAGCTTCTCTGAATTCATTTCTTGCACAGAAACATCTTTTACCTATAGTTTTTTTAAGTCAACGGGGGAGGGGGGAGGAGATCCCCACCCGATTCATTATATGCGGCCCAAAGCGGCCAGTTAGATGTTATATTTTACAATTCCGACAACTATGCCGGTTTTAGAGGCAAGAAAAAACACAAATACAATATTTTTACCTATAGTTTATCTTAGATAATCCATGAGAATCACATCTATTAGAAAATGACTTCTCATATAGAATCATGAGCGGGAGGAGCTATATCAAATAGGCTTCTTACCACTCTAGCAGTCGATGTGGCGCTACCTAAGCTAAAGTCGTTGTCTCAACCAACTACTTTGATACTATCTCCGTCCCAAATTATAAGACATTTTGATTTTTTTAGATATATTTATTTTTATTATGTATCTAAATATAGTGTATATCAAAGTGATGCGTATCTACAAAAGTTAAATTTCTTTGAAAAAAAATAAGGAGTTTGTTTTATAAGAGTTGAGGCCAACATTCGATTTAATAGGAAATGAGCGCCGCCGGGGGGGGGTTTGGCGGGGGGGTTTCGAATGTGGTACAAGGACAGTTTTCCCACGGCAAGCCCACACAAGTGCGGCTATACAAAATGGACATCAACGTGGAACATCTCGCTGCAGAAAACGATGAACCAACAAAACAATTCTCGTCTGTTTCCCAACACACAGAATCATCGCGCGCTAGTAGTGTAACCACTTCGTACCCCACAAGTCCACATAAACTTCATTCGAATGCAGAATGCTACTATTACAATAATACACATGGTCTTATCCACGATATGGAGTTTGACTGACACTTCCTTGTCTTTTCTTTCTTCCCAAGTTCCCACCAGAGCCCAAGCCTACCACAACTTCTCACACTCAACGGACTTGGCGTACACGAAACGAACGAGTTTCTGCTTCTTTTTTTTACTAGGTAAAGACGACTAGTGCTCACTAATCACTACTGGAGAGTAGTACACCGTATATAAATGACACGAGACGCCTTCAATCAGCGAACTGCCGTTTCATGCAGTGTCGACTGTGGAGCACCATGTCCAGTGACACGGCACCACGCGTCATCGAGGACTACCGCGGCGTCATCCAGCTCCTCAGCGACGGCACCGTCGTCCGCTCCGACCCCGCCGTCCTCCGGCCGTCCGACGAGCACTTCCCTGACGTCCCGGGCGTCCAGTGGGAGGACGTCGTGTACGACGCCGCGCACGGCCTAAGCCTACGCGTGTACCGGCCGGCCGCGGCCACTGCCGGCGACGCCGCCAGGGCGAAGAAGAAGCTGCCGGTGCTCATGTACTTCCACAGCGGCGGCTTCTGCCTCGGGACGTTCTCGCAGCCCAACTTCCACACCGGGTGCCTCCGCCTCGCGTCGGAGCTGCCCGCCGTCGTGCTCTCCGTCGACTACCGCCTCGGCCCCGAGCACCGCCTCCCCGCCGCCATCAACGACGCCGCGGCCGCCCTGTCCTGGCTACGTGACCAGCACGCAACGGTCGTCAGCGTCGCGGGCGCCCATCACCATCCCTGGCTCGCCGAGTCGGCCGACTTCACCAGGGTGTTCGTGGCCGGAGAGTCGTCCGGCGCCAACATGTCCCACCACGTCGCGGTGAGGCACGGGTCCGGCCAGCTCCCGCTCGCCCCGCTGCGCGTCGCCGGGCACGTCCTGTTGACGCCGTTCTTCAGCGGGGTCCAGCGCACCGCGGCTGAGGCCTCGCCGCCGCCAGCCGTCTCGCCGTCGTTCACGACCGAGATGGCCGACACGATGTGGCGCCTGTCGCTCCCCGTGGGCGCGACCAGGGACCACCCCGTGACAAACCCGTTCGGCCCCGACAGCCCCGCGCTGGGCACCGTGGTGTTCCCGCGGGTCCTCGTGGTGTCCGCCGGCCGCGACATCCTCCACGAGCGCGTGCTGCGCTACGCGGCGAGGCTCGAGGAGATGGATAAGCCAGTGGAGGTCGCCGTCCTGGAGGGGCAGGAGCACGCCTTCTTCTCCCGCCAGCCGTGGGGCGAGGGGACCAACGAGACGATCCGAGTCGTGAAGCGCTTTGTTTACAGAGAGAACGCCGCTACTAGTGCGGAATAGCTGGTGGTCGTTGGTCTAATAAAAACGTCTTGTTCTTGGCACTTTGCTTCCCTTGATTCTCTCTACGTAGGAGTGTAAGAACATGGCAAGGTCTTGAACACCATCTGTGGTCGAATGAATAACCGGGCACATGCTCTCTTGACGTGCACCATTAGATGTCTCTTTCCTGATGTGCACGTATCCTGATGCACATCCAGTGCTGCATGCCCTTAAGTGCAGATTTTACTTTCTCTCACACAAAACTTTCACTTGGTTTATGGATTTTCGAAAGAATCTTCCCTTATTGTTTCCCTCTATATTAGTTTCCTGGTACCTCAATAGGCCGAGAAAGCATTCGACAAGATGGGCTACAATCTCGACGTTATTTTCTGGCCCACGCAAGCATATCTAGCGTCAGCCCATATCAATTCTTAGTCATGGTAAGGAAAACAAAGCCCGAATGGCATTCCTTATCTTTTCAAATACATAGCGTTTCTCGATCACAACAAGACAACCAGTCAACGGCCACCACATGTCCACATGCCAGCGATGATGCGGATCCGAATCCATATAAAGGGCCAGCTTGTATGTGCAAGCTCTGATCCGGTTTATCCTGAATTTGTCACTTTTCAGTTATATACTATTCATAACAAATTAACAGTCCGCGGGGGATAGTGGAGCAGCGGGAGGAAGGAGACGCGCTGCGGAGGTGACGGGTCGATTTGCGAGTATTCGTGACCTTCTGGGTTCGTGCCTTAATGGTGGGAGACCTGCGACTAGCCCGATCGAACGGTCCACATCGTGCTTTCGCCAGATCGGACGACGACAATGAGCTAACGGACGACTTGGCCCTATCCGTTAGCTTGGTTTTTGTGCAGTGGCGTTGCCGCGTGCCGACCAATGTGAGACCATTTTAATGTAATAGATTTAATTAATTGATAATTTATTTGAAAAGAACTTGGGTACAAGTATTGGTTTGCTTGTTGTTTTTCCTGAAAAGGCCAATGTTAGGGGAAGTGGTCATTCCAATAGATTGCAGCTGATTATATATTGTATGCAGCAGTTCCTAGTATTAATCTCTGATTGACCAAATTATTCAAGAATGGGAGCACGTAACAAAGATGCAGCAGGCAAGTATTATTTCAATTATTTAAATTTACAAACTAAGCTATGCGCACCTGTTTAGGTTCGGTGAACTTGTTGGACTAGGGTTCGTTAACTATGCTTGCTTTTTTGCGCTATATTACTATAATTGTAATTATAGAATGTTATTTCATACATGTTATATATATATATATATATATATATATATATATATATATATATATATATAAGAGAGAGAGAGAGGATCGTAAAGCCGGTAAAATCACTCAATCATTTTATTTTATGCGTGGTATGGGTAAGCTACCGTAAAAATTTCATAGCAATTGAAATAAAGAAATTAACTCTATTAGTTATTTTTAGAAAACTCTAGAAAAATCTAGATCCACATTAATAGCAAAAAATTACACTAAAACATGTGATGTTATGTGTTTATAGTGCAGTGCTAGTTGTGTAGAGTTCAACAAACTTAGTTTGCCATTTTTTATTTTTATTTGTTTTATTATGGTCTTTACAAAATTTCAACCGTTTTAGATAAATAATAAATTCGCAGGAAAATAGAAAAACATCGTCGGGCTGAATTCAACCCAGTAAAGCTCAGGTCCGGCGATATACAGGCCCGAGCGGGAGGCAGGCCGTCCCATTTAAAAAGCCTAGATTGAGGGTTGATTTCGATAAAGTTTGCGGGTTTTTTTGAAAAAAACCCTAAGACGGGGCTTGGACTACGGGTTGACTCAACTAAAGTTCGAGGCTTTTTTTAAAAAAAGACCAGAGCTCGCACGATCTGGGCAGTCCGCACGGCTGATCGGATGGCCAGGAAAAACGGACGACGTGACCACGCTGCGTTGACTTTTTGGTGCAGGATTCCTATAACAAGATATCAGATGCGCCAGCAGATGAAGACAAACAGCGTACAACGAGGACCTCGAATTTCACCTCACTCTTCCTCTTTAGTTCTCATTCAGACGACCTCCTAAATCCAAGTCAACCCCCTCCAATCCAATCGTGAGTTCGTGACGATCATCACCAACATGTCCGGCGACACGGCGCCGCACGTCGTGGAGGACTTCTTCGGTGCCGTCCAGCTCTTCAGCGACGGCACCGTCGTGCGCGGCGACGAAGCGGCCCTGATGCCGGCAGAGCCGTTCCCGGACGTTCCGGGGGTTCAATGGAAGGACACCGTGTACGACGCGACGCGCGGCCTCAAGGTCCGCTTGTACAAGCCGGCGGCGGCAGCGGACGCCGGCGACGACGGAGGTAACAAAAGTAAGCTCCCGGTGCTGGTTCACTTTCACGGAGGCGGCTACTGCATCGGGTCCTACGACCAGCTCGGAGGCGGACACTACCTCCGCCGCCGCCTCGCGGCCGACCTCCCCGCGCTCGTCCTCTCCGTCCAGTACCGGCTCGCCCCCGAGCACCGCCTCCCGGCGGCGATCGAGGACGGCGTGAAGTTCCTGGCCTGGCTGCGCGGGCAGGCGGCCCTCGCCGCCGCAAGCGGTAGCGGTGCCGAGCCGTGGCTCGCGGAGTCGGCCGACTTCGCCCGGACGTTCCTGTCGGGCGTCTCCGCGGGCGCCAACCTGGCCCACCACCTCGCGGTCAAGGCCGGCTCCGGGCAGATCGACCTCGCCCCGGTGCGCCTCGCCGGGCACGTCCTCCTGTCCTTGTTCCTCGGCGGCGTCCAGCGCACGGCGACGGAGTCGACACCCCCGGACGGCGTCTCGCTGACGGTCGCCATGTCGGACCAGCTCTGGCGCATGTCGCTGCCGGTGGGGGCGACCTTCGACCACCCGCTGGCCAACCCGTTCGGCCCCGACAGCCCTGACCTGGAGCCCGTGGCGCTGCCGCCGGTGCTCGTGGAGGCGCCCGAGGTCGACGTGCTCCGCGACCGCGTGCTGCTCTACGCGGCGCGGCTGAAGCAGATGGGGAAGGACGTGGAGCTCGCCGAGTTCGAGGGGGAGCAGCACGGCTTCTCCGTCCTGCGGTGGGGCCAGGCGAACGAAGAGTTGATCCGGATCTTGAAGCGATTTGTACACCGGTGTTCCACTTGAAGTGACCGGCAGCGCTGACGCCGGCGGTCGGCGGCCCGGCCTATGGTTGATGATGCCATGGTGGAAGAGCTAGCCGTCCTCGTCGAGTTGGTGTTGCTCGCCTTTCTGTTCTTGTTCGCATTTTTGTGTTTTTCACTCATCAAGTCGCTGTCGTTGTTTACGCCAACAAGTTTTAATAGCGGCCATGCTCCAGTAACACCGGCACCGGCGATGCTATCGTATCGGGGAGTCGACTAAAAACCCGGCGAAATCACGATCGGATGCGAGCTGCCATGACTTCCTCCTCTCTCTCGAGGTCAGCAGACAGCAGCGCGCGACGGATCCTCTCTTGCGTGTTTCGTGTTCGCCTCCCTGGTCTGCACGACGTAGACAATATAAACTTGAAACTCTTCTCCTATTTTTTTTCGCGAATAAATAAACTTTATTGAAGATCAAATCGTATCATTACAGACCAGGGACTGAACAAACTCAAGAAAAAACAAAAAAAAGACCTGACAACTACTTGATCTAAGAGCATAATGGGCGAGTTCATGAGCTACATTATTTTGACTTCTACTAATCTTAACCACCTCTAAGCTATGAAGATCCTCCCTTGTATGCCGTGCTTCATGTAAAGGCCTCGTTCGCTTCGCTGAAAAACAAGACAAAATACTGTTCCGGCTGATTTATTGTTAGAGAAAAACATTGTTCCGGCTGAAAAAAGAAGCTGAAAAGTACGGATTACAACAAGTGAACATGACCAAAATCGACCACGCCACTGATCGGTCTTTCTCCTTTCTCTTCAGCTTTTCGGCAATAACAGTACAATCCGTTTCAAGCATCATAGGGAGATCAGGCCAACGAGTAGCCCTAGCAATCAGCATCCTATTTCGACGAACACATCTTCGAAAAGAGAGACAAAGATAAGACATTGAGACAAAAAATTTCATCAAAAATTACAATCAACATCCATCAAACTATGCTTGGAAGAACAATTTTGAGATAATTCGTAATCTTTACTTCTAAATTATTTGTTCTCTTAAAATCAATTCTAAATTTAATATTGAACTTAAAAAATAGTTTGATTTCCATAAGTATTACGATAAATGAAGTTAAAAAATCATCTCTTTTCCTCTCATGGATAAAAACTGCCGTGTGGATCCTATTAAAATGTACTTCCTCCATTCCAAATTACAAGGCTTTTTGTAGGTACATAGTAAAAGTAATAATATATATTAAGAAAGCCAAAATATCTTAAATTTTGTAATGGGGGAGTAACATTATATACCAAAACATATAGTAAATAAATAAATAAATAAATAAACAGGTACCAGTGTGGAAAAAATACATTGCATAATCCAATCTCCATTACAACTATGAAAGATATTACACATAGTGGCAAAAACATCATTTCACAGTTGTTCTCTCACCTTCTGAACTAGAAATAAATATTTTAATGCATTCATTGTCCTCTAGAAAATTTGGCACAAACTAGAGTGTCCACCGGCAGATCGAACTTTTTTCTTTTTTTAGTCTAGGGGCCTGTTCGCTTGGAGGAATTCTGGAGGAATTTGGATGGTTTGGAGGAATGCTGGAGAAATTTGTGAGAGGAAAATACTGTTCCGGATGAAAAAAGAAGCGGATCAAGCCAGATTTAAGACACATGAACAGGACCTAGATCGATCTTTTTTCAGTGTTCACTGGCAAAGCGACCACACTTTCGGTGTCTGCTAGCAAATTTTCTTACAAGTACAAGAGAACCTCGGCTCCTCTCTTGATTTTTCTCAGATGGTGGGCGGCCTCCAAAGTCACGGCCAAATTCGAGCACATGACGAGGAAGCCTGGGTCCGCTTGGGCCTGGCAAGTCCACAAGCGACCGTGACACGAGCGCACAACAAGAACCTTCGTGCTCCGATTTCCATTCAGAAGAAAGCGAACGTACGCACGCAGAAATTTTGCCTATAGATCCAGCGTCGAGCGCGGCAAATCGTGAGCCCGCCCGCGTCGTCCTTGACACCATGTCCGGCATCACCACCGCACCCCACGTCGTGGAGGACTTCCTCGGCGTCGTCCAGCTCCTCAGCGACGGGTCCGTCGTCCGCGCAGACAAATCCGTCCTCACTCCACCGGGAGTGACATTCCCCGGCGTCCCGGGCGTTCAGTGGAGGCAAGTCGTGTACGACCCGGCGCGCGGCCTCAGGGTCCGCCTGTACACGTCGCCGGAGGCCGCGCCCAAAGGCGGCAGGCGGCTCCCGGTGCTCGTGTGCTTCCACGGAGGCGGCTATTGCATCGGTGCTTACGACCAACCCGGGTTCCACGCTTTCTGCCAGCACGTCGCCGCCGAGGTCCCCGCCATCGTGCTCTCCGTTCAGTACCGCCTCGCTCCCGAGCACCGTCTCCCCGCTGCCATCGAGGACGCCGCGACGTTCTTCTCCTGGCTGCGCGCGCAGGCCGCACCGGCACCGGGCGCGGCCGCCGACCCGTGGCTTGCCGAATCGGCCGACTTCTCCAGGACGTTCGTGTCCGGCGTGTCGGCCGGTGCCAACCTGGCTCACCACGTCGTGGTCCGAATCGCCTCCGGGCAGATCGTGCCTGGCCCGGTGCGCGTCGCCGGATACGTCCTCTTCTCCGCGTTCTTTGGCAGCGACGAGCGCGTGGCGTCGGAGTCCCATCCCCCGGCCGGCGTGTCCGTGACGGTGGAGTCGCTCGACATAGCCTGGCGCATGGCGCTGCCGTTGGGAGCCACCAGGGACCACCCGCTGGCGAACCCGTTCGGCCCCGACAGCCCAAGCCTGGAGCCGTTGCCGTTGCCGCTGCCGCCGGCGCTCGTCGTGGCGCCCGGGCGCGACGTGCTGTATGACCATATGCTTCGCTACGCCGCCAGGCTCAAGGAGATGGGGAAGGCCGTGGAGCTCGCCGAGTTCGCTGGGGAGCGACATGGCTTCTCTGTCGGACAGTGGAGCGAGGCGACAGAGGAGTTGATGCGAATCCTGAAGCAGTTCATAAACCACGGCGCCGCCACCGCCGTGCTCAAGAGAGGTCATAGGCTGGTTACTTGGTAGTGTTGTTATCTACTCGAGCCATCCAGCTCACAATTGTCACACAATAATAATAACTTTGAATGAAAGTTCAAATTTATCGGTTTTCTCTCGCTTTCTTAATAAAAGTTGGAGTATTTTATTATACTAGTAGCTATGCACGTGGGCTAAAATATGATGAAAATTGCTCTTATGACACTACAAACCAAATATTATATATGGTTGATATGCACTTGTGACGCGTACATATTTATAGTTTTTTTTCCTCCTTAATAGATGAATAACCATAAAATTGAGAAAGATTACTCCTATATTTTATACAAAAGGTAATGATCCATCCACATAACCTAGCAAATTAATTTGTACAGCAATGACCACCAATCACTCCTGTATGCAGCTATTTTGGTGGGCCTAGTTGTTACATAAACAAATTGATTTCCTTTTTTGAGTTGTGACAATAGTTAGACTGAAAAACTTTATAATTCGTCTTTTGCGAATAGCAAAACTGCAGACCACCAATAGCTAACAGAATAACCAAGGATTCTAGGAAGCCTCAAAATTTGCTGTTGCAATCTCAGAAAAGTGCTGCACAACAATTATGAAAGAACAGTCTCAAAGTGCATCATGGTTGTGAAACCTTGGGCTGCCAAGTTGGGACATGGGACTACACGAGAGGATGATCCAATAAAGTACCTGAAGGAGATGACCGCACCAGCATTGGAGAAGTAGGGAAGGAGGCGAGTGTTTAGGTCATCCCACTGGTCCAACTCGTCCTGTGCCTTCCTCCATGCTGCTGCATCTTCCGCACCACCGCCTCCAGACTTCGGCATGATCATCTCGGGCGTCTTCACCATGTTGATCCAGCAGAACATCATCAGCTGGGGCCTAGGTGCGCCAAGGGGAAGAACCGATATCCAAGAATTTTAGACTGTAGTGCAAACTACAAATGAGGCCTAGATATTTTAGGAAAATACAAATAAGTAATGTGCATTTGGATTTCACAATATAACAGACATAAACATTTTTTTAAAAAGAGTTAAGATTTATAGTAGGCATTCATGCTAAAGGAGTAATAGGTGAATCTTACCCATATCTTCTTAACTTGTAGTAAAAAAGCATTATTCCTCTTATACTCTTTGAAATAAAATCTTCAATTATATCTTTATATTAAGCATTGTTTTCTAAGTCTGAGTAAACCGTTCAGGTTATTGTTTCTTCTTGTACCTTTCATGACAAGAATCATATTTTCTAACTCTAGAAGACATTAGAAGCAAATAGTTCATGAATCGCAAACACAATAAAACCAAACACAACATATATGCGGAGCGATAAAGAATTAAGGATGAAGTTTATAGTAACCAATAAAGAAAGAAAATTTGCTTGTTATCTAACCTTGATACGACATATTTTTTTAATAAAACGAGAGGTCGAATTTGGGGTTAAAAAAAGTCAAAAAGAAGGTGCATGACGTAAGCATGATGTCACGATGACATTTGCATCGAGCAAAGAATGGCCCCGCTCGGCTGGGTTTCAAGTCACTCTCATATCGTCACATCTCATATGGCGTATCCGGATTAGTATTCGGATTTTAAAGTATTTAATTTATTATATTGGGGCAAAACCCGTGTTGACTATTGAGTTGGCTTAGATATTTCTCTCCCGGCCATGGCTGCCATATGAAACCTCGCAATCACATGTTCGACCTGGCACGTCCGGTGCGAGCGAGTGCGAGGTGTCTGTGTCAGCCTCTATTCAGTTGCATTCAGATCCAACGCTGAAACCGTGCATGGCGTGGCGTGTTGCCACTTTCAAGGCCAGTTTCTCGTCTCGCCGACGCCGTCGATCGATCGCTCACCATGTCCAGCGACGCCGCGCCGCACGTCGTCGAGGACTTCTTCGGCGTCGTCCGCCTCCTCAGCGACGGCTCGGTTGTCCGTGGTGACGAATCCGTCCTCATGCCGGCAGGGCCGTTCCCTGACGTCCCCGGCGTTCAGTGGAAGGACGTCGCCTACGACGCGGCGCGCGGCCTCAAGGTCCGCGTGTACAGGTCGTCGTCGGCTCACGGGAAGCTCCCCGTGCTCGTCTACTTCCACGGCGGCGGGTACTGCATCGGCGGCTACGACAAGCCCATGTTCCACTCCTGCTGCCAGCGCTTCTCTGCCGAGCTCCCCGCCGTGGTGCTCTCCGTCCAGTACCGCGGCCATCGACGACGGCGTGACGTTCTTCTCCTGGCTGCGAAGGCAGGCCGCGGCGAGCGCCCAAGGCACCGAGCCGTGGCTCCAAGAGTCGGCCGACTTCGCGCAGACGTTCGTGTCCGGCGTGTCGGCCGGCGCGAACCTCGCCCACCACGTCGTGGTTCAGATCGCCTCGGGGAAGCTCGCGGTCCACCCAGCGCGCATCGCCGGCTACGTGCTCTTGTCCGCGTTCTTTGGCAGCGCCGAGCGCACGGCGACGGAGACCGAGTCAGCGGACAACGTGTCCCTGACGGCCGTGTTCGATCAGATCTGGCGGTTGGTGCTGCCGGCGGGCGCCACCAGAGATCACCCGCTGGCCAACCCGTTCTCCCGGGACAGCCCCGGCCTGGAGCCGCTGCCGCTGCCACCGGCGCTCGTCGTGGTGCCAGGGCTTGACACGCTCCGGGACCACATGCGGCGCTACGCAGCGAGGTTGGAGGAGGTGGGAAAGGCTGTGGAGTTGGTCGAGTTTGCGGGGGAGCGCCATGGCTTCTCCGTAAAAGGGTGGAGCAAGGCGAACGAGGAGCTGGTCCGGATCTTGAAGCGGTTCGTCAAGGTGCCACGCGGAACTGAGGTGAAGCAGTGGCGCTTGGCCAGGAGTCTTCTTACACTGGGAATTGACAAGTTGTTCACAACAAGGCATAAGGGAAATTGTGTCACGGAGTAGGAATTTGGCATGGGTTTTAGCTCAAATTTGTCTACTTGAATCCGGTAAATCATTAGAGTAAATAGTCTTGAATCAATGGCTACTGTTTGATTTGATCACATGAGTCCCATATGTTAGCTACTTCATCTCAGTGCATGTGTCCCCAAATCCAAACATAAATAGGATTATAGGGAATAGATGTGTATCCCAAAAATTAGGGATGGGTCTATTCCATCCCTAGAAGTCCCTAAAGTGAACACATGCCCGCATTCCCACTAATGATCAGGCAAAAGTTTAAAAAAAAAAACCTCAGGAATTTGTCTTACTGAATATGCAAATGAACGATGCTTGCAGGAAGGGATTGAAAAAAACAAACAAACACATGCAACAATGTTTACACGGCAGTGACCTCCAAATAAAAGGTAACTCAAAACTATCTGAAAACTATGTTGGAGTTGTTCCAAATTCACTCCAGGATATAGGCCAGGCTTCTGACGGAGCGAAGCGGAGGCCCGTCGCCGGAGGCTTGGGCCGGAGCGTAGCGGAAAAACAAGTCGGCTGGTAAGGTCTCTGTTGCTGCTGCTGCGTCTGATGATGATTCTGGAGATTGTCTGGTAGTATTTGCTGGTTGTGTTGCTGGTCATGATGAATGGATTCTCGATTCCGCATGTTCATTTCATATTTGCACTAACAGAAATTGGTTTAGCTCGTATAAGCCTGTGCAGAAAGGGGATGTTGTGCGGATGGGAGATGATAACCCGTGTGACATTGTGGGGATTGGATCAGTTCAGATCAAGACTGATGATGGCATGACACGCACGCTGAAAAATGTCAGGTATATACCAGGGATGTCCAGAAATCTTATCTCATTGAGCACGATTGATGCGATAAGGTTACAAATATTTTGGTTCGAGATGGCGTTACAAGGTATCAAAAGTTCTCTTGTTTGCTTGAAAGGTGATCTTAATTACGCAAAGTTATATGTCCTTAGAGGGTGTACTTTACACAGTTCGATTCATTTTTTCTTTCTTTGTTACTAATGATGAACCTAGTAAAACTAACCTTTGGCATATCGTTTGGGACATATGAGTCACCATGGTATGGCGAGAATTGATGAAGAGAAACCTCTTTGGATGGCTGCACTTCGAGTAAAATAAAGTTTTGTGAGCATTGTATTTTCGGGAAGCATAAAAGGGTACATTTCAACACTTCATTCACACCACTAAAGGTACTCTTGATTATGTTCATGCTGATTTATGGGGTCCTTCCGTAAGTCCTCACTTGGTGGTGCTCGTTACATGCTTACAATTATTGATGATTACTCTAGAAGGGTTTGGCCTTATTTTACAAAGCAGAAGATGATACTTTTGCTGCTTTTAAGAACTGGAAAGTAATGATAGAAAAAGGCAACCGAAAGGAAGGTAAAATTGCTTCGTCTTGATAATGGTGGAGAATTTTGTTCGCGTGAATTTAATGATTATTGCAAATCGGAAGGCATTGTTAGGCATCACACCATACCCCATACTCCACAATGAATGGTGTGGCGAACGCATGAACGAACCATCATGTCCAAGGCCCGTTGCATCTTTGTCTAATGCCGGGATGAGCAAGCGTTTTTGGGCTGAAGCTACTAATCTTGCTGTTACTTGATAAAACAGTTCGCCTTCTATTCCACTAAATAAAAGAACTCCCATTGAGGTATGGTGCGAATACGCTCACTTGATTATTCACAGTTGAAAGTTTTTGGATGCACCGCTTATGCTCATGTTGATAATGGAAAATTAGAGCCTAGAGCTGTTAAGTGTCTTTTCCTTGGTTATAGTTAAAGTCAAAGGCTATAAATTGTGGAATCTGAAAGCAGGAAAGACTTTTATGAGCGGGGAGTGTTGTTTTCAATGAATCATGATGTTTATTGACGGTTTGCCCTCGGATCATGTTCGAGAAAAGGAGCTGCGGCGTATGCGCATGCAGGTGGAGCATGTTGATGATGATCAGGTGTGCGGTGGAGCCTATTGATGAGCATGGTGACCATGATAATGATGTTCTTTGAGGATGATGCTCATGATGATGTTCAAAGAAACTCCTCCTATTTTGCGATTAGAGGAGGATTTACCTATTGCTCAACGCAAGTCAAAAGGACAATTGCACCTCCTAAGCGTCTTATTGAAGAGTGTAATTTGTCTTACTATGCTTTGAGTTGTCTTTGAACAGTGGAGAATGTTCATGAGCCAGCAACCTATAAAGAAGCTATTCGTTGTGGTGATACTGAGAATTGGATTTCTGCTATGCATGAGGAGATGCAGTCTCTTGAGAAGAACAGTACATGAGAGATTGTACCTTTGCCTAAGAATAAGAAGACCATCAGCTGCAAATGGATCTTCAAGAGAAAGGAGGGTTTATCTCCAAGCGAGCCTCCAAAGTATAAGGCAAGTTAGATGTGAAGACTGCGTTTTTGCATGGAGAGCTTGAGGAGGACATATACATGGACCAACCAGAAGGGTTCATAGTGCCTGGCAAGGAAAAATATGTGTGCAAGTTGAAGAGATCCTTGTATGGTTTGAAACAGTCCCCTCGTCAGTGGAACAAAAGGTTTGATTCATTTATGTTAGCACACAGTTTTAAAAGATCTAAGTATGATAGCTGTGTTTACATCAAGCATGTTAATGGATCACCTATATATTTGCTGTTATATGTTGATGATATGCTGATTGCTGCCAAGAGTAAGATTGAAATCACTAAGTTAAAGAAGCTATTGAGTAGTGAGTTTGATATGAAAGACCTTGGTAGTGCTAAGAAAATTCTTGGTATGGAAATTAGTAGAGACGAAAATCTGGTTTGCTATTTCTTAGTCAACAAAATTATATCAAGAAAGTTCTTCACGTTTCAACATGCAAAATGCTAAGCTTCATTAGTACCCTATTGCACCTCACTTTAAGTTGTCACCGCTCAAAGTGTCCTAGTACAGAGATCTGAGAGATTGAATATATGTCAAGGGTTCCTTATTCTAGTGTTTGTTGGGTCTTTGATGTATGCCATGGTTTGCTCTCGTTCAGATTTGTCATATGCTATGAGTCTTGTTAGTAGATATATGTCTAATCCTGGCAAAGAACATTGGAGGCGATTCGGTGGATTTTCAGTACCTCGAGCACAATGATTCTGTTTAAAGTTTGGAAGAACTGATAAGGGTCTTATTGGCTATGTGGATTCTCGATCTTGTCACTGATCCGACAGGCGAAGATCACTTACAGGTTATGTGTTTCTTGTTGGCGATTGTCTTTGTGAGTTGGAGGGCTACTTCGATCGATTGTTGCTTTGTCTACTCTTCAAGCGAGAATATATGGCTATTTGTGAAGCGTGCAAAAATTATTTTGGTATGAAAGGTTTGTCTGTTGAAGCTTTGTGGAGTTGAATCTTGCATAAGTTTGCCTTGTGACAGCCAAAGTGCAATTTACCTCACTAAAGATCGATGTTCCATGAGAGAACTAAGCACATAGATATCAAGTATCATTTTGTGCGTGATGTGATTGAAGAAGGTAAGTGAAGGTATGCAAGATTAGTACTCATGATAATCCTAGCGATATGATGACAAAGCTCATTCTGTTGCTAAGTTTGAGCTGTGCTCAAGCTTAGTTGGTTTAATTGGATAGTCCAAGAGACTATTGTTGGCACCAGTGGTTTTCTATCTTTGGTATGTTCAGGATGAAGGGTTGATTTATGATACAAGATGAATTTGTCTCAAGGTGGAGTTTGTTGGAGTTGTTCCAAATTCACTCCAGGATATAGGCCAGGCTTCTGACGGAGCGAAGCGGAGGCCCGTCGCCGGAGGCTTGGGCCGGAGCGTAGCGGTACGGTACAGTATATATACACCCTTGCTAGGGTTTCGTGGAGACTTGATTCTCTTGTAAGCCGCCATAGGCGTGTAACCCAAAACTCTTGAGATAGTGAGATTGTTGCTGGCTGGTGCCCGTGGTTTTTCCCCTTCACATCGGAGGGGTTTTCCACGTTAAATCGTGTGTCTCCTCTGTGGTTTGATTCTTTACTTCATATTCCTATACGTCGTTCATAACAAACTAGACAAGTCATTGCACATACGGATACAACAAACTTTCAGTATTATTATGAAAGATTTGTACTAACTACTAGTATTATTTTAATTCCCTAGCCTAACAGCTGCACAAAACTACAAATACAGCCGACGTATCTCACCTTCCAGTGAATGATGAACAGCTCAACGAACAATAGGTTGTCTGCCCTCCCGTGAAAAGCAGACCGACATCCAGCAGCTCGATCTCCGGAGCCTCATCACCGCGAGGAGGCCAAACAAACGCGGGCTTGTGGATCGGCGGCTCAGGCGCCTTAGCTCCGCCGATCAGCACCTGCACCGCCGTCCTCATGGACGGCCTCTCTCTCGGGTTCGGATGGCAGCACGCCAATGCCAGCCTCACCGCGCGCTCCACCTGCGCTGGGTCAAGCTCGGCGCCATTGTCCAGCACTGCGCCGTCGGCAGCATGCATCGCTCTGCCCTCGCCGTAGAGCCTCCAGGTACAGTCCACGATGGACATGGGCTGCTGCTGCTGCTGCCGCCGGTGCCGGCCACGCCTGCGGCTTGGTTCATCGCGTTCGTCGCCGTTGACGTTGCCGTACAGCACGGAGCTGCTCGGCCTCCTCCCGCTGATGACCTCCATGACGAAGACGCCGAACGCGTACACGTCCGTGGCGAGGGTCGCGCGGCCGGTAAAAAGCTCTCCTGCGCCATGTAGGCGCGGGTGCCGGCCACCGCCTTCGTGGAGTGGTGCGTCACGCCGTCCCGCTCGATGACGCGGGCGAGGCCGAAGTCGCCCATCCGCGCGTTGTACTCCTCGTCCAGCATCACGTTGCTGGCCTTCACGTCCCGGTGGAGGATCCGTCTGCTGCTCCCGTGGTGCAGGTACTCCAGCGCGGACGCCACGCCGCAGATGATCTTGTGCCGCCGTTCCCAAGTAAGCTCCGGACTAGCAGCGGCGGTTGTCGCCGCTGTCGAGGCGGGGCGCTTCGTTCGCCTGCGTACAGGTGCCTGTCCAGGCTGCCCATGGGATAGTACTCGTACACGAGGAGCAGCTCGCCCCTCTCGTGGCACCACCCGATGAGCTTCACGAGGCTGCGGTGCGAGAGCTTGCTGATCGTGTTCACCTCCGCCAGGAACTCCTGCTCCCCTCGGCTGGAGTTTCCGTTCGTCGACACCCGCTTCACGGCCACCTCTATATTCATCGTCATCCTCTGAAGGTAGCCAAGGTAAACTGTGCCGAAGCCGCCATGGCCAAGCTTACGAGCAGGACTGAAGTTGGCAGTTGCACTCCTCAGCTCCCTGAGCTTGAATCTGACCGGACCATGTGCGTCGATCATCTTCTCCAGGTTGCGGTAGGATGGCCTTCGCAGTCCTGTCATCCTTCGCCATACGAAGAACACCAGAGACGATGACAGAGCAATCAGAAATAGGGCCAGTAAGGCAAGAACCAAAGTCAGCTTCCTCCTATGCCCCAATTTACTGTTGGAGTCAGCGCCAGGCGTACTAAAATTCCATGACTTTATCTGATTCAGTACAGCGAAATCGCCGGTTGAAGCTGCAAAACTGAGAGTGAGGTTCTCCAACAAGAGATGCCGTGACAGATCAAGGGGCCAAAAATACTCGAAGGTGTGACCTTTCTGGACTGCTTGTATTCTCAACATTGCAGCAGTGCGTACTCTATTCTAATCCACACATCAGACCCACTAGACAGAACGATGGAAAGATTACTGACTGGGTACCAGTAAGTTGAGTTGATGCTGTTGATGTCGATCCCGACATGGTTTCCATCGGGGTCGTCCTTGAAGCTCTTCCTCGTGTCAAACTCTACCGCGACAACCCGGTTCTTGGTTGCGCCATCCGTCTGGTTGTTGGTGATGCCGAGCCACTGCCCGCTGCTGTCGCTGGGAAGTGCCGGGTTATTTGTGAGTATGAAAGCCATACCTTCTCCAACAGTCCCGTTCTGTGGCTGGATGTTGAGCACGAACTCGGTGAAGAACGACGCAGGCGCTGTCATATTGCTGTTCCAAAGGTTGAGAGTCTCCCTTAAGTAGCAGACCCTTCCTGATCGGCCGCTGATGTTTCCGGTGCTTGGCGTGATCTGCAGGGATCCATTTGCAATTCCTGAGCCTGGGCTGAAGCTGAAATCAGCCTGGTTGGCTGTGTCGAAGGTTGGGTAGCTGAATTCAAGCAACTGCAGGTGAGGTTTCCTAGGATGACAAGAGCTGCAGAAACTCGCAGAAGAAAGCTCTTGAAGCTGGTCTTGGATGCCATGGCAGTTAGTGATTCTTGTGATCTCTCCTGAATTGGTATAATAGACGAGGAGTTGGATTATGTTTTTCTTTCTAGAGAAGGAGGATTTATTCATAGGGACATGCCTGAATGCACAATAATTGGCAGAAACATGAAGAAATCATAGCCAATGCTAATGCTAATGCTAATGCTAATGCCAATAATCAGGAAGCATGTGTGCATTGAAAGAAAGAAAAAATGTTATTCATCAGCATTGTGAAGAAGTCATAATATGGGTTCACAAACACTGAGACTTTGACTAGGCAAACTTCTAATAAAGTATTGGCTGGTGCTAGAGATAAACTAAAGTACTATCCTATATTAATGTGAAGTTTATTAAGCATCTAGAATCATGACAAAGACACGCACAAAGTTTGACAATGGTAGATGTATAAGGATATGCTTTTTTCCCCTTTTTCCTCCTACAACCGCTCCCCACAGAAGATAACCCAAAGCCAAGTCAAAAGCTTCTGTGTTGTCCTAGGATTCAAATTTCTTGGCTTCGACTCTTTTTCTGCTCCAAAGTCCAGACAGCTGATTTTATGGTGTCAACAGAATTTGGTGGTTAAATTGAGGAAATATTCAGAAATCACAACACAAATATTCAGAAAGCACCTCCAATTAAGTATTTGTCAACTGAAAATTTAAATGTATACATAAGAAATCAACAGCCTACTAAAATTATTCAATCACTGCTAGAAAAAAGTACCACAAGATAAGGCCATATATCCATCTATTTTGCTTCGTACCATGTGAAATGGTCATCAAAGCATGGAAGACCCCACTGGCAGTAGTTCTTGAGCATGAAAGGGGTTATAGCTGATTTGTCCTCTGTCCACTAGCTTTAACTTGTAACTACCATTCTGAGTAAACTACTGGTGGTGATCTAGACATGAGAAGCCCAATAGAAATGGGGCCATGCATGCATTATTAAGCAGCAGTTTCCTTCTTGCATCGAACTTTTTTCTTCTGGAGAAAGACATCGGTCAGGACTGTCTTAGACTTCAAGGAAGAAAGAAGTATCTCCAACACCTGCATTTGGATACAGAAATCACAATAAACACAACAGGTTTGAAAGTACCAAAACAACTTACAAGGAGAATAATAAATAAGTATGCAACCTCTTCCTTGCCAATCTTCACGATCCTTTCTTGCAGCGTGCTCAGATCCTTCACACCACTCTGTGCGAGCAAGGCAATGCTAGACACGCTAGATGCCGGAGTTATTGAGAGATCGTCCTTGACAGTGTACGTGGCAGTCCCAGCCACCAACCCATCGGCTTTGACATGTCTCATTGCAACATTCATTGAATTGGAACAACTAGGGCATATGGTGCCCACATGCAGGTGCAGAAAGTCTTCCATAGCTGTCCGTTTTCCCCTGACATGTGAAAAAACTATCACTGGCATTTAGCGGTGCATCCAGAAGCTGCTGCAAAGGATGAAGCACACTGGGAGCGACGGCTGGGCTGACATAGCGTTCCTTGCTCCTGCTTGAGATCACATAGTTGGCGTCCAGTTCCTGCAGACTGTCAAGAACATTCCCAATGCTGCCAACCATTCGCTCCTTGGTAAGCAAACTGGTAATGGTGCTCACAGGGAGGCACAAGAGGGTGGAGAGGAACTCAACAACGTCATTGCCAGCCTCAGCAAAGCAGACTTTCTGAGCCTTGGTATCAATCAAGAGCTTCAACGATAATTCATTAGTAGCCATGATATCCTGTCCTTATGATAAGTCTTCCAATCTCTTGGTGGCTTATTGGTGTCTGCTACTGCCACCAGGGAAAGGAAGTTATACAGGCGTTCATAGTTAACTAGTGTTAGAGTTCGAATTTACCAGAACAGAGTAAAAAAATGTGTGTTTCAGTTTTGCAACAGAACAATTGATTTTAATGGAGGCGATAAGCAGAACGAGAAACATTATTATTGTGTCAACTTCTATCTATAAAGTAGAAACCAAGAGAAACTGATCGCACAACAAGAACATCGTCTTTGGTTACTAGCTGAGTACCAATTGATCTACATTTCCCTGATGGTCAATAGCCCAGTAATAAACAGCATCACGGCCTTTAAAAAAACAGAGCATCATCATGTTCAAATTTGTCAAACTGGTATAGGTATACAGCTTCAGCTGTATTCAGAGGAGGCAGAAAATGGAAATAAAAACAAGGTACGAAAACTCTTCGTAGCACTTGGGACTTGGGAGAGAAAATTAATGGGACAACCAAATTTAAATCACAACTAGCGGAAATCGTGCAAATCACTTTCGTTTGAGCACAAGAATCTTGTAAACCTATAATCCTATATTGTGACAGACAACCTAGGATCAGATTCCCCCAATGCCCAGATACTCAATTACAGTCAATTATAAATGATCCTGCACATTCTGCTTGTTCATGTCCATCACAGAATAGAGCTTTGGCCCCTGGCCCAAATCCAAACCCAACTCTAGCCCGACCACTAAACCCTAGGAATCCTAACCGGCCCAGGCAGCGTGCGTGAAGAGTGGGATAATCACCATCCAAACATAGAGAGGAAATCAACAACAGCGACATTCGCATGCGGCAAGGCGGAGAGCAGTCGAAATCGGACAGGGTACACCCATCTCGTGTAATAAAAACAATAAGAGGAACAGAAAAAAAATCAAAGGTAAGGAGGAGGCGGAGGAGGATTAGCGTGGTGAATAACGAGGGGAAGGCGCTCATAGTGCTGCTGACCTGCTGTTGATGCCCGCCGCTGGGCGCTGGTGCTGCCGGCGACGAGGTGGAATGAGACCCTCTGCAGTCGGGCAAATCGACTTGTCTCTACAGTCATGCATCTGAACCGTCCGTTTCAGATCCAACCGTGAGCCCACAAAACGCCAGAACCAAACTAGTCTTGGAAGCCTACAGCCGGCCCATCTTAGCCCAGCCACGTGAAGGATACCCGGGCGACTCGTACCAGTCCTGGACTCCGCCGTTGCAGCCGAAATCGTCGCAGCTATAGCCAGCGTTGACGGGCGCGGCCATGGCGGACTCCTCCTCCTCGTTGATCTCGTCACGCCGTCGACGCCGCTCACAGGGACCTTGGCGAACGTGGCGGCGGCGGCGAGGGCGCCCCCGGCAGCACCGACAACCATGGAGCCGAAGACGAGCACCTTGATGTTGGCGGCGACGTTGGCCTCGTCCTTGGCGGAGAGCACGTCACCGGAGGCTGGCATGTCGAAGGTCGTGGCGTCCCTGGCGGCCTCGCACGACAGCGCGGCGACGAGGCCAGCGGCGCGGCAGTCCATCAGCGCCGCGAGCGCGACGGCGACGGGCGCGGAAGCCGCAGCCACCGCGGTCTCATCATTGGCGACGGGCGCGGAAGCCGCGGCCACCGCGGCAAGACAGAGTCCTCTGAGGCACCTGGACGGTCTAACGCACGAGTTCGCGGGAGAGTAGCAGCTCGAGGTCAGTTACTCAGTTATGCACGAGAAAGACGGCGGCGGAGTTGAAGGACCGATAGTCGTCCATGGCGAGCTTCGTGCGTGCGTCGCGTGTCGTGGGAAGCAATATCACCGCTTCGATCACTGTCTAGCGAATTCGCTTTCGACTGTCATGCGAGGCCGCCGCGAGGGACGCCACGACCTTGACATGCTGCGCCTCCGGCGATGGGCTTTCCACCAAGGACGACGCCGACGTCGCCGGCGACATCAAGGTGCTCGTCTTGGCTCCAAGCTTGTCGACGCTGCCGGGCGCCCTTCGCCCGCTGCCGCCACGTTAAGCCAAGGTGCCCGCCCTGTCCCACGATCTCCTTGTGAGCAGCGTCGACGGCGTTGACGAGATCAATGAGCTAGGAGGAGGGGTCCGCCATGGTTGCGCTCGTCGACGCTGCTGTGGTGGGCGTCGATGACCAGCGTTGACGAGAACAGCGAAGACGAGTGCGATGTTTGGGCTGCGATGGGCCACTAGAACGGCTTGCTAGATGAGTTTAGTTAGGGTCACCATTGGATCACAATGAACATCTCGGATCTTGCCCGGCGGAGAGAAAGTCGCTCTGCGATCGGCTGCAGCGATCTTATTCCGACGACGAGGTCGATGGGTTTTGGCCTTTTGGGTTCTATACTATCGTACTATTTTGCCCCCTATTTGTTTGCATTAATGCGAAAATGCGGATGGCGGATGGGAAGGTTTATGAGCCTTTGGGCACTTGGGGCCTAGCGATGAAGCTTGGTAACTCGCCCACGCAAGTTTAGCCCAATGAGGGTGGGGAGACATGCGTAAGTTTAGCGCTAGCCCATTATCGTCGTCCACACGTGGCTTCTGGGCCTCAGAATTAAAGCCCAAGCCAGAATCGTACCGGTCATGTGCATGTGCATGTAGAATTGCGACAGTCCGCGTCCCCGCCGTAGTGAGGACCGAGGAATGAGGACGGAGGTGAGACAGTTTGACGGTTCTGCGGAGAATTAAGCATTTGGCTTCCGTCCTCGCACACACACCGCCATCGATGCAATGCAAGCAAATCCTTCGTCTCCCAAAGGAGAGATCACCCATCCAACCCGTTATTTTATGGACAGCCCCGCTTTGGAGCCCCCTTGGCCGGCGCCACCGGCGCGCTCGTCGTGGTGCGGTGGCTTGACACGCTCGGACCACATGCGGCGCTTCTGGGCGAGGTTGGAGGAGGTGGGAAAGGCTGTGGAGTTGGTCGAGTTTGTGGGGGCGCCATGGCTTCTCCGTAAGAGGGTGGGAGCGAGGCGAACGAGGAGTTGGTCCAGATCTTGAAGCGGTTCGTCAAGGTGACACGCTGAACTGGGTGAAGCAGGTGGCGCTTGGCGAGTCTTCTTACGAGGGGAATTGACAAGTTGTTCACAACAAGGAATAAGGGAAATTGTGTCACGGAGTAGGAATTTGGCATGGGTTTTAGCTCAAATTTGTCTACTTGAATCCGGTAAATCATTAGAGTAAATAGTCTTGAATCAATGTGTCGGTACAAAAAGTGACCAACTAGTGAATATTTGTAGTTTTGTTGTACGTTGTGATCGGAGGTGGCCTAGCACTCAATGACACAGATTTATACTGGTTCAGGCAACGTGCCCTACGTCCAGTCTGGGTCGGTCGGCGACTTTATTCCTGAGCCCAGGTGCTCGAAGTATGTAGTGGGGTTACAAACGAGAAGGAGAAATATGGGGTGTACGAGAGGCCCGGTCGGGTCCGACCGGAAGGGCCGAGGGCGACCGGAACTCCGCTATGAGCTAGGTGTTCAAGCGTATGCTTGAAGGGTTGTGAGCTATCGATCTAGTGAATCTCAACTTGCTACCAGGACCTTGGTGATCTCTTCGCCTATGGCCCTGTGCCTCTCATCGTCGAAACGACGCAGGCGCTGCTTGGCGGGCTTCGAGCCCGGGATGAGGCGTAGTGCGTGCTCGGCGTCCTCCCGTGGTATCCCCGGCATGTCAGAAGGTGACCAACTAGTGAATATTTGTAGTTTTGTTGTACGTTGTGAACGGAGGTGGCCTAGCACTCAATGACAGTCTTTATACTGGTTCAAGCAACGTGCCCTACGTCTAGTCTGGGTTGGTCTATGACTTTATTCCTGAGCCCAGGTGCTCGAAGTCAGTAGTGGGGTTATAAACGAGAAGGAGAAAGGTTGGGTGTACGAGAGGCCCGGTCGGGTCTGACCGGAATGGCCGAGGGCGACTAGAACTCCGCTATGAGCTAGGTGTTCAAGCGTGTGCTTGAAGGGTTGCGAGCTATCGATCTAGTGAATCTCAACTTGAAGAAGTCGATCTCCTTCGTTGGAGGGAGCACATCCCCTTTTATAGAAAAAGGGGATGGGTTTACTGTGTGAGAGGAGAGAATATGGATGTTACTAAGCCTTGTCGCCCACGCCCGATGAGGATTGGATAATGGTAGGCGCCCACAACACTTTGTTGATGTCACCATAGAATGTCGGTGCATGTGGGAGGTTGCGGTGTCTTCTTCGGGAAGGGTTGATGTTGATACACGCAAAAATCTTGTTTGCCCGAGGCATGTGTGAGCCCTACCACGTTTACCGGGCATGATGAATCCCGGCGCCTACAATACTGTAGGAGTAAAATGTCGACGCCTACAATACTGTTTGTGTCAGGACAGTTGTGTAGCACTATTCCCTTGTGTCTGAGGTATGGTCCTGCACCGTGGTTCGACTATCATCTTGCTTTCTCTATTCATCTGGTTCCTTCCGGCAAAGGCGTCCCCGGTCGGATGGCCCCAGCCGGCTTTGGTTGCGCTGGTCGGAGAAGAGCGGCGAGCGGGGTTCTCACGTACCCCGGGTCAGAGAGGCGTGGGGTCGGAGTCGGAAGTAGGCCTCAGGCAGGCCTTCCGATCGGAGAGGGCGTCTGGAGGCGGCTGGAGCCCGAATCGAGCGCTCTGGTCGGATAGGTGGGCCGAAATAGCTGACGAACAGACGTTGCTCTTCTTGGGCCAGGCCTTTCGGTTGGTTCTTTGGACCGCCCTTTGCCATGTTGTCTTTAGACTCTCGGATCGAGCCTTGGCGTGGAAGCCGGTCCCCGAGGGACCCCGGGTTTATGAACCCGACAGGAGCCCCCGAGCCCCCGGGCGATTCGAGCCGAATCGTCCGGGGGATTTTCTTCTTGTCGGCGGTCTGCCGCGCGCACCTGGGTGTAGTCCCCGAGCCCCGGGTGGTTGAGCGAGAATCGTCTGGGGTGTTGTTTCAGCGGGCATGTGTGTTTTTAGTTTGAGACAGATTTTTTATTAACCATAGTGTCGTTGCGCAGCCGAAGCGGTTTCTTGGCACGGAGTTGAGACAGAACTTCCTGATCCCAGCGTCGGTGCGTGCCGTGGATTGGGTGAGACTGTTAGTTCGGGATAAACCCTAGTGTCGGTGCGCGCCACAGATGGAGATAGCTTGGATGCGACAGAGCTCACCGATCTTTGGCGTCGATGCGCACCGTGGGATGGGTCGAGGCGAGTCACGAGCGCAACCAGAGCGTCGGTCTACCGTGTGGATTGAAAGTTTGTTTTAGTTAGTTTAGGAATCGGTCGAGCCGAGACTCGTAGCCATATAGCGTGAGTTTGGGGTCACAGATCCTAGGAGTCCGGGAGCGCATCGGAAGTGAAGCCATTTTGAAGCCGTTCTGCGAGTTTAGGAGTCGCGGTCCTAGGTTTATTGGAGCGCAGTCGGAAGTGAAGCCATTTTGAAGCCGTTACGCGAGTTCAGGAGTCGCGGTCCCAGGTTTATTGGAGCGCAGTCGGAAGTGAAGCCGTTCAGAAGCCGAAGCGTAGTTAGTTTGGTTAAAGATCGGACGAGGCAAAGCTCGTGGATCCTGGCGTCGGTGCACGCCGCGGGACCGAACGAGTCGGAGTCGTGGATCTGGCGAGTTCGAGGTCGCCGTCCTTGGCATTTGTCTTGAGCCCCCGAGCCCTATCGGTCCTTTATGGGGGTCGATATGAGTATTGTGCGTTACCCCATCCTCGGTTCCTCACAACAGGAGGGGCTGAGTTTCGTCGCCTGTCCCGATCACTCGGGCTCGAAGACTAGCTCGGTGAGTTCGCTAACGGGTGTGATCGAGTGGAATTCGGGTCCGTCGTTCGTGACGGGGTCGGCACAACCCTCTTGTGACATTCCACTACTCCTTTACCTACAACCCGGAAGATGCCTAGGTTGTTCCGGAGACCGACCCGGGTGGCCTAACGGCCTCCCCTCGATGGAGATTCTATGGGCCTGGCGAGAGGTTTAGGATCGAACGAGAAGGTTGAGATGACCCGGTCTGTCGGACCAGGATAGGGCCGCACGGTGCTCATCTATGGTTTTCTCCCCTGGCTATGTTGGTTGCCCATGTCGAATGAGGCAACCGCCGCTTCGTGACGCAACACGGAGCGTTCTGGTGTATTTCACTGCATGTGCGATGCTTAGTTCCCGAGCCTCCAGGCGGTTCATGCCCTAACCTTCCGGGGGGTATAGGCGTATGAGATGAATGCGTGTATGGATGTATGAATGAGTTTAAAGAAATATAGGGGGTTTTGATAGCGTTTACCTTGACGACTGGAGTGATGGGGCTTGGAGAGCTTCGGTCAGAAATGTCCGACCGGGACCCGTGCTCATCGTTCGTGATAGAGTCGGCATGGCCTACATGGGGCGTCCCTTCACTTCCTACCTGTGTCTTGGTGTGGATACTGAGTGATTCGATCGACTCAGGGGGCGGTTGGTCTCCCGGCGGAGATTTCGTTTTTTGGTCTCCCGGCCTGTCCTGGGGAAGCGAGGAGCCACCCGCGTGTGGTGACGCTTTGGTTTTCACGCCCGGTCATGCGATAGTGGTGGGCCATGCCCAGGCCACGTTTTGCTTTGCCAAGCAATGTTCGGTCTGATCCGACGTTGCTCCATCAGTCAGTGTGCATCCCCTTGGCCAGGGCGTGTCCCGTCATTTCCCATCCATATTGAATGGGGTAGAGTTTTGTGCTCTGATCGTCTGCTTTTCTTCTTTAAATAGGGGGAGGGAGAGGGCTCTCTCTCGTAGTCCTTTGCATGTTCTCCAACTATTGTCTCTCTTCCTTCTTCCTTTTCACGAGAGTGCCTATATGCCGTGGTGGTTCCTAAGTGAGAGAGAGTGAGCGAGGGGAGAACTTCTGAGATCCTTTTGTGAACCCAGGCGTGATGTCGGACTAGAGGTGATGCGGATCTGATCTCGAGGCCTTCTTCGAGGATGGAGCCGCGTGTAGATTTTCTCTGGTGGGTTTTTTACCGGCGAGTTTCATCGGAGGGGAGGTTACTCATGATTGTGCGGTGTGGAGGGTTCCATGCCTACAAATTGCTCAAGTCGGCCAGATTCATAAAGTTTGATGAGATTTCTTCCGGCCATGACGACCATACCTCGATGGCGGCGTCCCCACCCGAGGCTGTCTGTCTCGACTACATGAGAAGGTCAGAGCTCCATGTTCTTCTCTTCGAGCATCTATAGGTGCGATGCCCTAGAGGTATCTTTTGTGTTTGCGAAGTCGAAGGAGCGGAGCCGAAGCGGGTCCACAGGTGGTTGCATCCGGTTTCTTCTTTGGCTTCCGAGCGATGTCGTTGAGTGGCTGCGATAGCATTTGTAGTAGTAGAGAATGTAATAGTTAAGTTTGTGGGTGAGTCCTCATGTGAATGATTTTCTATATCAATGAATACATCCGTGCTACCATTGTGATAGAACCATAATATTCGTTCCTTGTGTTTATCTTAGCATAACTTTTGTTTTTACCCTTTCTTTCTTGTACCTGCTCGTTTGTCCCGTAGGGTGCGACCTTGGGAGCCCGGGGCGTGGCCCGCGAGGCTTGGCTGTTCGTACCCATAGGGAAAGGCGGGGTGCGTCCGGTTGGGAGTAAGAACAGAGTTACGTAAGGTAATCAGAGGAATGTAATGTGTTTCCTGTTTGGGGACATAGTTGTTTTTATCGTGTGATAGTAAAAAAGTAAAAAATAAAGAGAGGTAACATTCAATATTGTATTCTTATGGAGCCCCCGAGCGACCCGGGCTGAGAGTGTTTCGGGCAGGGGTGCTCTAGTGGGAACATGTTTTAACTAAAAAGAGGTTTAGACCAAATTTAGGGGGAAAATGACGTAGCTGTTCAATGTTCTAGGTATTGTTGAGAACGTTGCCATTGTTGTCCTCTAGTCGGTAGGTGCCCGGTCGGATTACTTTGGCTATCGTATAGGGTCCTTCCCATGGTGGAGAGAGCTTGTGTTTTTCCTTTGTTGATTGGGTCCTCTGGAGTACGAGATCGCCGACTTCGAGTATCCTTCCTCTGATCTTTCTTTTGTGGTACCTGCGGAGGGTTTGATGGTAGCAAGCGGAGCGGATGACGGTTGTCTCATGGGCCTCTTCGAGCTGGTCGACTGCGTCTTGTTGGGCCTCCACGGCTCGGTCGCGGTCGAAAGCCTTCACTCTTGGTGCTTGGCGTGGTCGAGGTCGGAGGGTATCTTTGCCTCGGCTACGTAAGCCAGAAAGAAAGGTGTGAATCCCGTGGATCGGTTCGGGGTCGTCCTCAAGCTCCAAAGGATCGCTGGTACCTCTGCAACCCATCGTCCGGCGTACTTGTTGAGTCGGTCGAAGATGTGTGACTTAAGTCCTTGGAGGACCATGCCATTGGCATGCTCGACCTGACCGTTGGTACGCGGGTGTTAGACCGAAGCCCAGTCGATTCTGATGCCGTACCTATGACTGAAGTCCAGGAACTTCTTCCCAGTGAAGTTAGTCCGTGGTCGGTGATGATGCAGATTGGGAACGCCGAACCGGTTGATGATGTCGAGGAAGAATTTGACCGCTTCTTCCGAAAGCGGATGTTGGTGATGGGCTTGGCCTCTATCCACTTGGTAAACTTGTCGATCGCTACAAGTAGGTGAGTGAAGCTGCCGGGCCCTTCTTGAGGGTCCCACCATGTCGAGACCCCAAACCGTGAACGGCCGGTGATTGGGATGGTTTGGAGCTCTGCTTGGCGGTAAATGGGTTTGTCGAGCATAGAATCGGCATCCTTCGCTTTTCATGCAGACGACCTCCTCTGCATCTCGTAGCGCGGTGGGCCAGTAGAAACCTTAGCGAAAGGTTTTTCTGACTAGAGATCTTGGGGCCGCGTGATGTCCGCAGATCCCGGCATGGACCTCGAGGAGGATCTGCTTCCCCCGGCTGGTGGGGACGCACTTCATGAGTACCCTCGACGGACTCCGTTTGTAGAGTTCATCACCGAAACACGACGGAGGTCTTGGCGTGTCGGCGATTCGTTGGGCTTCAGTCCTTTTAGGTGGGAGAACCTCCTCGAGGAGGTACGCGAAGCGGTACTCGCCAGTCGGTTTGATCAAGTGCTAGTACGGCGACACTTGCGGGCGACATGGAGGTGTTATGGTCAAAGCCCCCGAGCTCCGGTTGGGCGTTGGGGTCGGAGCCCCTGGGCGCCGGCCGGGCATCGAGGTGTGTTCGAGTCTGACCTTCCAGGACGTGGGTGGACGGCTCATGGATGTCGTTGATGAAGACCCCGGTTGGGGATGGATCCCGCTGGCGGCTAGTTTTCTTGAGGAAATCGGTGGCATCGTTGTCC